>CAMOHE010055103.1:0-37987 GCA_946598075.1 Artocarpus hirsutus
ATATATGATCATCATAGTGATAAATTTGAATACTCTATTTGTAACAGATGATTATTAGAGATTCATAATTTATCTAGTTCAGTTCTATATAATCTCATTATATAAAGTACCTCCAATCTAATGTCTCTACATTAATAGTCTAGATAACGACTATTTCATTCTAAATGAGATTGGACCGTACTTGTAATGTTTAATTAAAGATCCCAAACTTTAATTAATTATTACGGACTATTTAGATTATTATCTATAAATTTTATCTCTAAGCATATAACACTTATATGCTAAATTTATAGTCACATAAATAATCATGAAATTTTCTTGATGTTTATAAATATATTCATAACACATATATCAACCAAAATAATAACAAATGTCACTTTATTTATTTATTAACAATATATACAATGTCACAGCTTTGAGGACACCAAATCCAACACATTTAACCACGGATTTTCTTTTTTTTTTTTTTTTTTGGCTTACTTATCGTAGATCTACTTGTTGCGTTGATCTTTGCCCTTTGATAATGTCATTTTCTTTACCATTAGAATATAAGTTATAGTTCAGCTTCTATTCAAATATATATATATATATATAAAAGTTATAGCCATGGGTATTCAAAGATCATTTAATATCATTGTTATTGACTAAGAATAAGGGTAAACAAAAGTCTAGACAGAAATACCGGTAGAAATAGCCGCTATATAAAGTTACCATGACGATTAAAATATCGTCGTAAAACTCAACATCATGATATTGTGTTAACATTACATGATTATATGATAGTTTTTTATGGTCGTAAAATCTAAAACTGGGTTGGCTGAAAGAGAGCTTTACACAACAGTTTCGTTAAAACTGTCATGTAAAAGCACTTATTACAATTGTTTCTTTGAGTAACTGTCATGTGAAGTATTTATTATTACCACGGTTTCTTTGAAAAATCATTATAATATATGCACCAAAAAATAAAAAAATAATAAAAAAATAAAAAAATAAAATTTTTAGAATCATGTACTGAATCCAAACTTCAAACATATCGTACAATATTCTAGATACAACAAAAAGGGAAAACAAAATCAAATACAAAAAGTGTTTAAATTCGTTTTTTTTGCTCCGTTTAAATTCACCATAGCCTCATAAAAATCATCTAAAATATATTCCCAACAACTTACAATCTCAGTTATAAACAGTAAAAAAATTTTACATGTTACAATAACAAAAAACAAATTTGTTACAATAAAAAGTTCTTACATACTATAATAAAAATAGTTCCTATCACTCTTTCAAACACCTTATAAATATCAAAGCCACAAAAAAGGTTGAGGAAGAGAACAAATAATGAAAAAAAAAAAAAAAGGCAACTATGAAACAATTAAAATATCTACCGGATCATGCGTGCGCTACTGTCCATCTGTTGCAATATCTGACGAAAAATAATGGTGACAACATGGTCCAGATCCAAATGTCAGAAAAACAGATAAGGCAAAAGAAAAATAAAAAAAAAAGGAGAAAATGTCACAACAAATAAAAAGTACCCACCGGATTGTACTTGCAAGACGATCCATGTCTAATAATCTCTAACAAAAAAAATAAAGAAAAAATAAGATGCATATAGATTCAAACACTTAAGGGGTGTTTGAAAGGTGATAAAAATTAATGATGTGAACTATTTTTGTTGTAATATATAAGAGTTTTATATTGTAGTAATTTTTTTTATTGTTACTGTAGTATGTGAGAGCTTTATACTGTTCATAACTGAGTTTGTGGTGAGAACCGCAGTTCCAACCACTTTGTCAAACACCCGGTTAGAAAAAGTGAGGGAGAAGGAAACTAGAAAAAAAAAAAAACTAAGAGAGAAAGAGAAAAAAAAAAAACAAAAAAAAAAACCTGCAAATTGAACCATTGCGAGCCAAGTAATTTCTGATCCTCATCCACCATTGGTGATCTCCAGCCATAAAGGAACACACACAGCCATTTTTTAGGATAAGAAACAGGGAGATTGAAGAGAGTGGGTGATGAGTGTGAAATGTAGGAGAGAGCCATTTGTTTTAAGAAAAGAAATATGGAGAAATTTTAGAAAATATAATATTGGGAAAGTCTAAAAATCGGAAAGTGGGTGATGAGTATGAAATGTTAGAGAGAGTGAAGTAATAAAATGGAAAAAAGTGCATAAAAAAATCTAAGGTGGGTTAGCATGAAATATAGGAAGAGTGAAATGAGTGCTAGCTGGATGTAAAAATGTTTTTAATTTTTTTAATATAAACACACTATACGATGATTTTTTTAGAACTGTCGCCAAATGCTTTTTTTCACTACGGTTTTTTACAAAAACCATATTGTAATATATGCATCTTTTTTATTCATACAATGATGGTTTTCGTATTTTTTTTGTTCATTCAGCATTTTTTTACTTCAACCATAATGATTTTTGATAAATTGTTGTTAAATAAGTGTCGTTTAATCACAGTTTAGTTTTAGTGAGATAGAAGATTGATGCTCTGAGAAAGAAAGAAAGCCTCAATGTTTAGCCGAATTCCGACACCACCTCCCAGCGCGTCGTTGGGCTTCCAACTTGGAAATCGGTCTTAGAACCCCTCTTGACGTCAGCTTTCTTGTGATAGTGGCTATGCATAGACCGGCATATCTGTTGAGGTGGATCTACACTCCCATGAGGTGTTGATCTGCAAGGTGGTGAGATTCTCTTGGAGGCGATACTTTCTTTCTTCTTTCATAGTTAGAGTGTTCGTGGCTAACGTCCCTTCCATTATTGGCTAACGTCCCTCCTTTGGATGGCTCCGCTTAGATTTGGCATCCATTCTATAACTAATGGTTGGCTGCCGGTGGATCTTTCTTTTGCTTAGTTATAATAAGGGTGTATGTTTCCTCCCCTTTGGTGTGTCTTTGTTTTACTGTGGTGTTTTTGTTTTGGTAATAACAAAGGTATTGTCCTTCGCATGTATCTCCCACTCGTTTGTAAACGGTATGAAGTTTGATGTACGGCCAAAGTTTCCTCTGTGTCATGGAGTAGTTGCCCCCATCATGTGGGGATTGGTCTCGGTCGACTAAGTTAGTCCATCGATTGTTTTGGTATTGTTTAACGAGCAATGGCCAAGCTTGAAGCCAAGGTGCCAAGTGAGTATTTCTCTATATAGGTCTCGATGCTTGTATTCACCCATGTGTTATTGTGGTATATACTAGTGGATCCAGTCCTTGATTCAAGGTTGAATTCCTTTGTATTTAGGGCCATATGTATCTTGTGTAATTTGTTTTTTAGGAAATGAAGTTTCCCATTTCAAAAAAAAAGGGGTAAAAGTGACATTTTTATGTCTTAAATAGGGCTGCATTAATTATCTAAAGCAATGAGAGGTGCGCCCCACAAGATCCTACCTAGGGGTCCAATAACTCTTTTTCTATTAGGTATGACTAATGAAGAGGTTAGCCCCATTTGATAGTGTTTTAATTTTGATTGTTGTTTTTAGAAAAAATTAAAAATGAAACATTTTAAGAAATATGCTTGGATTGTTTTTGAAATTGTGTTTGTTGTATACGGTAATGTTTTTTTTTAAGAAAACATTTTTTAATAAAATTTTTTTTAATGCAAATATAAGTAAATTTAAGTTTAAAATACTGCTTATATAAACAAAAAAAATATAATTATTAATATGCTATAATATAATAATAAATATATTAATAATTTTCTTTTTATTATTATTAAAAAAATGAAGAGGAACAGTCCTCTTCCTTTGCTCTAGTGAGGCCAGGATGTTGTTGATGGCGTGAGCTAAGACGACAACGTCGACAGACCCAACCCCACCCCTGGACGGCCATGTCGCATATAGACGGCGCTCTTGCGTCGACAGCATCGCAGATCGAAGGGCCTCTTGTATCGTCGGCTTTCTCGTGGGGGTATTTTGGCTCTCACATCAATGACGTCGCAAATTGAAGGGGTTGGCTGCATCAATGGCCCTCTTACGTCAATCGAGGTCTACATAGCGCAGAGATTGACAACGACTTTTGATATAATGCGAACGGCCTTCTACAAGCTTTCCTCTCATCGTAAACCTGGAGCAAGGTTGCGGTGGGGGGTGCTCCAGTGAGATTGGGTTTCGACGAGGCAAAGGTGGAGTTCTTGGGGAAAGGATAGGGTTAGGGGGCCTGCTACATTGATTATAGGTTTTGAAAAAAAGTTAGAAAACATCTTTCTTTTTTCAAAACTAGAAGAAAAGGTGTAGTTTTTTAGAAAATGTTTTCGTTTTCATTTTCATTTTCTTTTTAGCGCAATGGTTAACTAAACATTGTTTTGAAATCATTTTCATTTTTTGTGTTTTTCAAAATAGGAAGAAACATTTCAAAAATGTAACCAAACAAGGTAGTTGAATTTTTGTAATTTTCTAAAAAATCTTAAAAAAATCATTTTAGTATCTTAAATTCGTGTTTTATGACGTACAATTTTTTTATTATTTTATTAATGAACTCAAAATTATTTTTATAAAGCTGTAATTGAAAATCAAAATAAAAGATACAAAACTCATAAAAGAATATCGTGTATATACGGATTTATTCCTATTTTAGATATGGTTCCTATTTATTTCCTTTTATGGTTTTTTTAAAAAATAATATGGATGTTCATTAAACGAGCTCAGGGTACCAGTGCAATTATCAGAAACTTTAAGGTAGCGGTTTGATAATTGCAAACAATAAAATACAATATGATATATTTTTTTAAAATGTGGGGTAACAAATTATATAAAAACAATAAAACAAGTCTCAGCTAAGCGAGTCCCATCTGTTAATTGACGCAAATACAGGGAGCTGACAGAGAGAAGAAAGGCCTCCGGTCAATAGGAGAACAAGTCAAACACCCGATCAAAACAAATACTGATAAGAGCATGTCCTTCCTCTCTTGGTGTCAGCAGAGCAAAAGCGATGCAATTGCAAGGTACTCACTCGTTTCTTCTTTCTTGTTTTTAAAGCTTCTTTCTTCTTTCTTTTTTAGTCCTTTTTTTTTTTTTTTTCTATTTTCCCGTAAATTGCGCAAAGTCGAACCCAGAGAAAATCGAGAAAATACTGCCAAAAATTTTAAGCATTAAGGTTTGCCAGTGTTGGGAACCTCATTTGAATCTTGAGCGCCAAACATTATTTCTGATTTCGCTTAAATTAGATTTTCCTCGTTTTTCTCGTTTATTGCTGTTATCAGACTCCTTTTTTTTCGCTTGAATTAGATTTTCCTCCTTTTTCTCGCTCATGATTCTCGTGTATTGCTGTTATCAGACTCTTTTTTTGTTTCAATCAACATTTTAGAAATGATCGCTTACTCTTTGTTTCTGATCCATTGTATTTTCTAGATTCTTGCATTTGTTACACAAAATAATTTCCCTTTTCTTTTGTTTATAAATGGTGAAGTACTGGTTCTTTTAAATACCAAAAACGTGTCTGAAGAAGACCAGAATAGAAGCGAGTTATCATCATAGAGATGAAAAGGGACAAAAAAGAAAGGTAATGCTCATTTGGGGTTTTCTTGTCTATGCAAATGAACTCTTTGTTTTTATCTAGTTTTGGAAAATTATGTTTATTTGCAGAATAGTCCTTTTGTTGATATTGCAGTTTGTGACCTGAGTCTCTTGGAAGTGAACAATGTGTATTTATAATACGATTTTGGGATAATTATGAAACAGGGAAAGAAATAGAAAGACCTTTGCTAGCTAAGTGCTAAGGGTTGTATAAATTTCGGCTTTGAATAGAAGTTCTCTCATCCTGTTCAAAATGGAAAAGATAGACATAGATTTGAAACTCTTGGAGGTAAAGCAAAGGAATCTCTCTAAAACGTTTGAAGAATTGCATTCTTTATCTTCTTTCAAAGGGCGGGATCTAGAGAGTCACTTTGCCACAACTCAGAATTTGTTGCAGACGCAGTTGGAACAGCTCATGGAGCGTGAAAACGAAATACTATCGAAAGAGGCGCAATTGGAGGCAGTACTTATCGACCTTGAAGAAAAGAAACTGGATGTCGAATCACTTCAATCATTGATTGAAAAGAAATGTGAAGAACTTGAGGTTAAAGAAGCAAAATACAATGCCATTCGGGTGTCAATTAAAGACAAAGAGGCAGAGTTCGGTCATATCCAAAAGTCTATCTCAGAGGCTGCTAAGAAATTGGATTTGTTAGAGAAAAGTATAGAACAAAAATCCAAAGAAGCTGAGTCCAAGAGTAAGGAACTTGATTCAGTTAAAGGAATGTTGAAGAAGTTTGACAGTGAAATAGAGCTAAAAGACAGCCAATTAGACATGCTGCAAAAATCTTTTGAAGACTGCAGCAAAGAATTTGAGTTGAAAACAGAGCACCTAAAAGAGTGTCGGGGTTCCATTGATGATTGTAACAAAGAGATCAAAAAGAAAGAGAAACAGCTCAACTCAATTCAGAACTCAATAGCGGAATGTTCCAAGGACCTCGAGCTGAAAGAAAAGCAACTCGAATTAGTTCAAAAACTGAAGGAGCAGAATCTTGAATCACTGAGAAAATCAATTAAACAATATGCTCATGAGTTTGAGACGAAAGAGAAAAAACTGGAAAGTTGGATAAAGGAGCTTGAACTTAAGGAAGAATTACTTGAATCAAGATTTGAGGAACTTGATTTGATGTATAAGAAGGTCAATGACTGTCTCACAGAGGCCAAAGCGGGGGAGAAGACTTTGGCTTTGCTGCAAGGGTTGGTAGAAAAACGTTCAAGTGAACTAGAAATGAAAGAGAGTCAGTTTGAAAGCAGCGGCGACGAGTTCAGATCAGCTCAAAAAGAATTTGAGTTGATTCAAAAATCGACTGAAGTAGGATTGAAAGAAACAAAGATCAAACAATTGGAACTGAGTTATCAGTCGTCCATGACAGAGGCAAAGAAAGACTTGTATGAGGCAAGATCTCATGCTAATATGAACAGGGAGGCAGCGCCGGCATTACTACCAACAATTTGCATCGTAGATAAAGGACCAGGTAAGCTCTTTTGTTCTCTCTAGCTGTTCACTTTATGCAGTTCCATACACACAGGAACTTTCTCCAGTTTTATTTAATGACTAGAAATTTGTCTTGTTTATTGGTTTACCAGCTATTAAGCATTTCATGGAGAAAGATGCTTATGGATAAATTTGTGAACAGTGGGACTCGTAAATGTTATTAGAAAATAGTTTGGAAATGCTGATGATTCTTCCTTTACATTTAGAAATGGAACTGGTTTTAACAAGTTTGAGAGTGGTTTGAGAATTCCTGGCTATTGTGATTCGCATTGATTTTGCTCTTTGGTTTCTGTTCTGATATCATTTTCTCCCTTCTTTTACTTTATCCGTTTATATGCTATAAAATCACATCTTTAATTATAAAACCTGCAATTTTATTTCAGGTGTAGCAGAATCTATTCAAAAACTTGTCCAAAGGGGAGAGGTCATCCATGCTATCAGACATATTTTTGAATTGAAGCTAACTGACAAGTTTTCTCCTGTACCACTGTTGATTGAATACTTGGAGGATGCAGAGAATTATACCACACTATTTTGCAGAGAAAAGAACTCTTTTGAAGCAAAGGTAATGAAACAAACCCCTTTAATTCCTTTGAGATGTCTACATGTGCTTCTTAGTCTAATACTTAAATGCTATTATTATTGTTGGTATACTACATACAGATGAAGGTCATGGATAAAGAAGTGTCTGTGCTGAGGGCCACGAGTGAATGCATTACAGATTGCAATCTGAAATCTGAGTTCCCATCCGACAAAATTTCAAAACGCATTGGTGTTCTGGAAAACAAGGCCCGAGCACTTGCACTCGAGAGTGAACAATTGAAGAAACGGAGAATCGGCAGTTTTGCTCCCTCGGATCAGTCATTACAACAAGGGAATGCAAAGTCTCCCCGAACTACCAAAACGGACAATGTTTTGACCAACCACTTAGGAGGTCGTGTCAAAATGAGTTTTTGCTGTGCCAGTCAAGCTGATGGTGGTTTTCTAAGCGTGGTAGCACGCAATAACAATGGCACGGTTTTGGCCATCTGGTGTCAGAAGATATCCCAGTCCGATCCTCTGGTGGGGGAAGTTTTAGCTGCCCGTGGTGCTTTGACACTAGCGTCTTCTTCAGGGTGGGAGGATATCACTTTAGAGGGAAACTCGGAGGAGGTTATTAGCTACCTTCAGCAAAGTCAGGAGCCGATATTGACCCTCTCTAGCATAGTGACTGAATTGGTTGGTCTCCTAGGATCTTTTAAGAGCGCTGTTCCAATTTATATTACGCGTGAAGCCAACATTGTGGCTCATAATGTGTCTCAATGGGCAGCCAGAAACGATGTTCAGGATGGCCCTTCTTGGATGTCAGTTCCTAGTTGCTTGTTTGATATTTTTAGCTGAAGTGTCTGTCCTGGTGGTTTTTTTTTTTTTTCAGTCTCCCAAGTTTCATGGGAAAGGAAAAGGTTAATAAATAAAATGGTTAGGTGTGATGTGAAGAATGCGAAAAACCTACTCAAATTATTGCACCTCTATATATGCACTTGCTGCAACTTTCATTAACGGGGGGAAAAAGAAGGCTCATTGATAGTGATGTCAAAGTTCAAAACAGTGAGAGTTTATTATTATTATTATTTTAGTTTCTTGGGTTTTGCACACTTTTGATTCAATGGGATAGTCTCACATTTATTTTAGGATTATTATTATTATAAATGCCCTCGAATATCATGTTTTACTTTGCTTCCTATTTTGTAGACCAGTCAAAATGTTCTATGATCTATAGAAAATAGTTTAAAATACCTCATCTATCTAATTTCGTCTATAAATTTAACGTTTTGTTGACATGGCATCTCATTAAACATTAAAAAATGTATTAAAATTTTAATTAAATATATAAAATAATTAAATATTAATTAATAATAAAAAACATTTAACTTCATTTTTTTCTTTAATTTCTTCCTCCATCTCATTTCTGTCCCTCGCATCTTTCTCTACGGTAAATTGGGCAAGAAAACCGCCCCGACCCCATTCCCTTGCTTTCGCCCTACGATGATCACACAGCTAGCCACCAATGGGCTGCCCAGTAACTCCATGCACCTGTTGTCCCATCCAGCCGCCTCGTCGTCCCTCCCACATCTCCTGCCCAGATCAAGATTGCGCGAGAGATCGAGACACAGAGAGAGATAGAGCAGGTGGTAGACATAGCGATGCAACAGCGAGACTTTGATTCGCGATGGCAGCAGCGTCTCACATTTAGGCAAGGGAAGGAAGTCATGTGGGAGGACGGCAACACGAGGCCAGGGTTGGCCATCACAAAGTGAGGGCATGGGAAAGAGGGATCAGGCGTGTGGGGACAGCGACACGGGGTGGGATCATTGAGGAGGGGGCTCTGTTGGGATTTTCTTGGTCTAACATTTTAAGTTACGATAAAGAGTTGGAGTGTTGATACAATTTATCAATCCAATCTAATCCATTTGATAGATAATAAAAAATACTAATTGGATTTAGATTGAGATTTTTTCAATCTAATATGTATAAATTAAATTATGAATTAAGTATCTTTCAATCTGTGAATCTGAACTATATATATTTTATAATTTATATTTGCATATACATATATACACATACACAAAATTTTAATAAATATATAAACTTATACTTTTGTGGTAGTGTGTTCAAAGTTTATATACTTAAAAAAAAAAAAAGGTGGTTAATCCAATTACAAATATTAACATTCTTTTGCTCATGTCTAAGGTTTATTTAAGTTTGTAAGTTTTAATTTTTTGTAATACTACAATTTAGTTTATTATTAAATACTTGCATTCTATTAGGTTGTAATATGTTAGATTTTATTAAGAGCCTGTTTGAAATAGCTTGTGCTTTTACTTTTAAGCAAAAAAAAAGAGAAACATAAGCTAATGCTTTTTAATTAGTGTTTAGATAGTATGTGGAAAAGAGCTTTTGTGCATGCTTGGTTTAATAAGTCAAAAGCTCTTATTGATATAAAAAATTGTATAATTCAAAGATATGAATGTAAATTTTCATTTGTTATTCTTAAATATAAGGTCAAAATTGTAAATAAAAAAGCTTTTCATAAGTGTCTTTTTATAAGCACCTTTGGCTTGGTTTCACCAATAAGTGGTTAAAAAGGCCATAAGTACTTTTCCACGAGTTATCTAAACAGGCTCATAAGCAGCTTTTGGATAAAATAAGTCATAAGTAACTTAAAATAAACCATTCTAAATGGGCTCTAAATTATGTTATGTTATACTATAATAATTTGAATGGCTAGCTTTTTAATAAAATTAAAGCATAATTCGTGAATTCGAGGAATCCAACCAATAAAATTTATGGTTTTTCGAATTGAATTAGATTAAGGTGCTCACATATTGGTTTTGAATTGAAAATTTTTCAATTCTATATGTATGAATTGGATTATAAATTGACCCCTAATCTGTATTGCCCGATCTATGAACACCCTTAGTAGAGAGAGAAAGCAGTGATAGAGCATGGAGAAGAGGGAGGGAGTGAAAAAAAATTAGAAAGCATTAAAATAAAATGTTTTGTTATTATTTTTAATATTTAATTATTTTCATATGTTTAATTAAAAATTTGATATATTTTTTAATTTTTATGAGATGTCATGCCAGCAAAACTGTTAAGTTTATAGATGGAATTGAAGATAGGGGCATTTTGACATGTTTTCTATAAGTCTAAGGATACTTTGGCCAGTTTTATGAAATTAAAAAGTAAAATGAAATAGCGTACATAATTTAGGAGTATTTTTATTATAATTTTCCTTCGCATCCTTAAACTTTGCCGAGTGTGTGACCAAATTACTGCCAATTTACTCGCCGGATCATGACTAGTGCATACTAAATTGTCATTGCATGTAAGGCTAAATCTCACTTGTCTTCTTCGAAATTCAAGAATAATCTCACTTTAGCCTCAAATTTCAACTATAGTAAAGTGACCTTCCTTGTACATTTTCATCATCAAGGGAAAGGTTACTT
This sequence comes from Artocarpus hirsutus, assembly GCA_946598075.1. Taxonomy (NCBI): domain Eukaryota; kingdom Viridiplantae; phylum Streptophyta; class Magnoliopsida; order Rosales; family Moraceae; genus Artocarpus; species Artocarpus hirsutus. The sequence goes on from CAMOHE010055103.1 coordinate 10,992, forward strand.
TGAGACACTTTGATTTTAGCGTGCCAATTGATACAAACTGAAATTCTATACCTGTATATCAACTGCAAGGGTTGAAAATGGGTCAAATTATTTGTCGAGTGTCGTTTAATTACACCATTTATTGTGCAAAAGCTTCAACTTCGTTGTAGCTCGTAGTCTAAACCCCACTCAAGTGTACGGTGAATCTGTCATCTGCCTCCAAAATGCCAGTGAAACCCTCCCTTAAAATAACTATAGAAGAACACGTAGAAGACCCACGAACACTCTGAGCAAAAAAAAAAAAGGGAAAAAAAAAAAAGAAACCCCTCCTTATCTGAGCAGAAAAAAAAAATCCCACAATCACCAAACCAAGCGCCATAAAAGCAGCTTTGATAATGGACTGAGGTGGGATATTCTGAGCTAACGACATAACGTACGTTGTCGTTTCCTTTTTATCTTTTTGGAATAATTTTAATTTAATACTTTATTTTATATCAAAATATACCTTTGTACTATATGTTTTATAATATTTTATACCTTTATCTTGATTTTTTAGAAAATTTTTGTTTAGTATCCAAAAACTTTTTTGTGATAAAAAAAACACCAAAAAATACATATTTAGTATAAAAAAAAAACCCGAGTAGGAATATGAAATTTTTCCCTTTTTTTTTTTTTGGTGAAAGTGGTTTTGTTTTCCTTGTTCCCGAAGCTTTTACCTCTTCTTCTTTTCCTCAGCAGAAAAATTGTTGACATTCTGTACATCTTTCATCTTTGGACACTGAAATGGTTAAAGTACAGTAGAGATTTTTTTAAAGGAATAAAATTTATCAGTTTAAAAAAGTATAAAATTTATCAGTTCTTCTTGGGCACGTATACTTTCCAGCGACTAATTTTGGGTTTTTTTGGATCACTTTACTGAAATTTTCTCTTGATAATTTGCCCATTATGTTAGTCAGTACTAGTTTTCAGTAATTTTATTCCATAACCTTATTTTTTAGTATTAATAATTATTCTTTTACGAACATATAATAAATGATATTATGAATTTGGACGATAGCAAAAATAACCTAATTTTTTGCTACGGCTGGTCTTGTCCACTCTCTTTTGCTGGAATTATCTACTTTTTTCATTCATGGTAAATATTCTTGGCCCTTTTCTCAAATTATTCCCTTTAATTTTCTTGACGTTTAGACTTTTATAAAAGAAGTAATGTCTATCCAAGAAAAAAAAAAAAAACTTACAAAACTCAAAAAGGTGCAAATGGGTTCCTGTCCACTATGTTTATTTATTTTACAATCCTGCGCTTTCTTGCTGACAAAATAAGATAATCATTGTACTTGCATGAAGGCATGCTTTTTGTGTTATTTTTCATGTTTTATCCTGTGCGACCTATATAACAAGGACAAATTAAAAAAGGGGGCGTTTGTCTCCTAATCAACCCCAGAAGAGAATTTTTGTCTCAAAAGTGGAGGAGAAAAAAAGGTGCGCGCTTGTTTATGTAAAAGAATATTAAATTAAGGCATGGTGTTTTTGGGGATTCCATACTCCCAACTGGTCTTTTGCATTATGGGATTTTTCTTAAGGTTTTCTTTTTCTACTTTATACGGGTCATAATGTTATTTTCTTCAGAACTTTTGTCTCTAATTGTGCAGCTGAAAGAGAAAAAGGTCTAGCTTTGGAATTTGAAGTCATGGCGATCAACTTCTACGAGGAACAAATATTCCTGTAGTGGCCACACACTTTAGGTCAGCTATCAAACTTATTCATTCTGTCCTGCTTGAACTGCTTGAACATGGTATTAGGATTTTTTTTTTTTCCAATCGTTGTGTACAAAAAATACTATGACTTCTTTTATGGAACACTTGTATTAGAATAACTTCTATGGCCTTAACTGGCCTTTTTTTTTTTTTTCTTGCTTTGTTTTTCTGTTCACAACATATTCTATTGTTTAACTGGTGCCTAAAATATGTTTATCGTTTGACCTGTAATTGCTTAAGATATGGGCTCCATACCCAAACAGTCTGCATTTTGCCATTTTGCTGAAGTTTTTTTTTTATTTATTTTTATAAATCAGATGGATAACATAGCTTCAGATTTGTGGCTTTCGAAGCTGAATCTGGAATTGTCTGCTAAAGCGTATGAAGAACAATGGTCTCGAGCTTCTTCGGAATGGAAGGACCTGGTGAATCACTTGGACTCAATGCGGAGCTCAATGCAGACTTAATTCGAAAAGCTACAAAAGGGCAAAAACGACGTACTGGTGAAAGAGAAGCTGCTGGAAGCCAAGGAGATGAAGTTGAACATGGAGATTCTAGGGGTTGAATCGCTTCAATCTTTGATCGAAAAGAAACGTGAAGAGCTTGAGGTTGGACTGAAGCACTCCGACGTGATTCGAGATTCGATCAAGGAGAAAGAAAGGGAACTACATCGCCTCTTAAAATTTATTTTAGAGGGCACAGGGAAACTGGCCGAGTTAAAAAGAATCATACAACAAAAAACCAAAGAGAATCAAACAGTGTTGAAGGAGTTTAAAGACGTCATAGAGTTGAAAAAGAGGCAATCGAATATGCAATGATCATTTGAGAACCTCGGCAAGGAATTTCAGTTGAAAGAGGAGCAACTCAAAATGTGTAGAACTTGCATCGTTGAGTCTGGAAAGGAGATCAAGCTAAAAAAGGAAAAGCGGAAGTCCATTCACAATTCGTTCTTGAAATGCTCAAACGAACTCAAATTGAAAGAAAAGCAACTCGATTTGTTGTGGAAGTTGGAGGAGGAGAATTTCAATTCACTTAAAAAATTGGTGGACAAATGTGCTCATAATTTTGAGATGAAAGAGAGAAAGCTCGAAAGCTCGGTGAAGGAACTTGACTTGAAGGAAAAATTACTTGAATCAAGATTTAAGGAATTTGATTGGATTAGTGAGAAGGCTTATAATTGCCTCAAAGAGGTTGAAATGAAAGAGGAAAATTTTGCTTTTGACCCAAAGATTGGTAGAAGAATGTTCCCGTGAGCTAGGGGAAAAGAAGAGCCAATTTAAAGAGAAGGTCAATGAGTTCGAATTGAGAGTTAAAGAATTTGAGCTCAAAGTAAAGGCTAACAGCCCTAATGAGCAACTAGAACAAACTGACACTTCATTTGCAAGCATCGGATCTTACACGTCAAAGCAGAAGGAAGACATACTAGAGTTTTGAATGAGCAATTAAAGAGGCACAATTCGGTTTGTGGGGAAACTTTTGCCGTCCTTCAAGCGTCGCTAGACCCGGCAAAGTTGGTGTTGGATGCAAAACAGGAGATTCACCATTTGCATTTGAGTAGTGAAAATACAGAATTCGGTGAGAGTCTTGGCATTCTTTTGTCAGGGCTGTTAATGAAAGCCTCACTGGAGATTAGTCCTCAAGTAAACGAAGAAGCAATGAAGTTGGCGCTTGCGTGGTGGGCTAGGGTGATTGTGGCACAACGAGATAACCATTTGGAGGTGCTTGGCCTTTTGCAGTTCATAGCCATCTACAGATTGGCCTCGGCTTTCAATGTGCACCGTCTTCTTGACATTGTCGGTTTGAACAGGCAAGCTTCTCAATCCACGAATCAGAGAAACGCCACTCCTGTTCCCCAACCAGAACAAATTAAAATCAAGCCTCCTCCAACGGTCAGAAGTAGCAGTGTAATTGGCACCGATTTGAGTGCAGGGAGGAATTCTGGAATGCCTAGAAAGACACACCGCTCACCTTAAAAACTGAGATCACTGGCAAAAGCGCCATCTACGTACATAGAAAGAGCCGTCATGTATAGCTTGTTCAAGAATACCCAATATGTGATTCATGGTTTTATTTCTGAAAACAACTATATTATGCATACTAGAGAGAGACAGTAGACTCTAATGTATAGAAAAGCGTCAATGTTTGGTAGGGGCAGTGTGCATACAAGCATTCTTGGAAAATCCAATGTATAATGTTGTTGGTGGTGGCTGGATTGCTTGTATAAAGGAACTACTGCCTGTTACAATCTTAGTTCTCAATGGTTGTATTTTTCATTGAAAGGTGATCGGGTGAAAAATGCCAACTTTAGAGTTTGAACCACAGATTGTGTCATGTATGAGCTTCACATTGTTTGTGGTTCCCAAACACCCTAATCAGTGATTAGTGTTCATTAATTTAGTCTCATAACCTCATTTTTAAGTTCAAGTAATTCTCGTTTGGGAGACATTGCTTGGGGCAATAAATGATAGGCTGAATTCGTATGATGATTAAAGTATGAGTCGATTAATAAAGTTCTTGAAAGACTTCTCTTGTCCAATCCTTTTGGTGGACTTATCTAATTTTTCCATTTATGGTATATATGTTCTCACTTTAATTGTCTTGACATTTAGACTTTGTTAAGGGTACGTTTGGCACGTCGTATTAACACTCCATATTGTAATATTTAAAAATAATATAATGTTTGATAATATCTATGTATTGTACTATTTAATACGAAAACAAAAATTAATACAATACAAGTCATGATATCAAATATGACAAAAAAATCTTCGTATTAGACCATATTGTATAATTTAAACCAAAAGTGCATATTCATAAACCAATCAAATATTTAAAATATATTAAAAATTGAGAAAGAAATTGAAGTTTTGGAATGAGATTCAAGACTGGGGTCTAGGGTTGGGATTTGCGACTGGGGTCAGGGTTGGGATTTGGGATTAAGATTAAGGGTCGAGATTAGGATTTGGGATAGGGGTCGAGATGGTCGAGATTAGGATTTGGGATAGGGGTCGAGATTTGGGACAAGGGTCGGGGTTGAGATTCGACACTAGTATCAAAGTTGAGGTCAGGATTCATAGCCAGAATAGGGGTCGGGGTCAGGGTTGGGATTGGGGACCAGGGTTGTGGTCTAGATTCGGGACCGGTGTCGGGGTCAGGGTTGAGATTGGGATTGGGAATTGGGGTAGAGATTCAAATTTTGGATTGGGGGCCAGGGTTGGGGTTGAAGTTAGAATTTGAGACATATGTCGTGCTCGAGATTTGAAGTCCGTTTGTGAGTTGGGATTCAAAACTAGGGCCAAGGTCATAGTCGGGATTCGGGGCTGGGGCCTAGGTTGAGATTGGGGTCGAGGTCGGGATTTTAGGTCAGGATTTAGGACCAAGGTCGAGATTGGGGATTAGGACTAGGATTCAGGATCGGGATCGGGGTCAGGATTCGAGATTGAGATTAGGATTAGAGGCTAGTATTTAGGATGAGGGTCAGGGTCAGGGTCAAAGTCGCAATTCGAGATTGGGGTTGTAGTTGTGTTTCAGGGTCGATGTTGAGATTTTGGTTCAAGATTCAGGACTAGAGTCAAGGTCAGGATTTAGGACTAAGATCGAGATTCAGGGCTAGGGTAAGGGTCATGATTTTAGACTGTGGTCAAGGTCGAGGTAAGGGTTAGGTTCCTTAAATCTCGACCCCGACCCCGACCTAGTCCTGAATCCCAACCTCGACCTTAGTCCTGAATCACGACCTCGAATCTCGATCCTCGATCTTAATCTCGATCCTAACCCTAACCTCAAATTTTGCCTGACACTGGTCCCAAATATCGACCCCAAGCCCGGTCCCAAATCTTGGCCCTGACCCCGACACTAGTCTTGAATTTTGACCTCGACTCAACCCTAATCTCAAATCCTGACCCTGACACCGGTCTAGAATCTCTAATCCCGATCTCGATCCCAAATCATGTCCCCAACCCTGACCTTGGTCCCGAATCCTAGCCCTTACCCCAGCCTAAAATCTTGATCATGACAACAGTCCTGACTCCAACACTGGTCTCAAATCCTGACCCTTACCTCAGCTTCGAATCTCGACCTCAACCCTGGTCTCAAATCACAAATCCCGACCACGGCACCGATCTTGAATTTCGATCTCAACCTTGAATCCTGACGTCAATCCCAAATCTTATCCCTGACCCAACCCAACCCCAACCTCGACTGCGACCCTAGTCCTGAATCCTATCTCTGTCTCCATCCACAACCTTGGTCTCGAATCTTAATCCCGACTATGGTCCTGAATCTCGTCCCTGACCCCGACCTCGACCTCGGTCTCGAATCACAATCCCAACTTTGGTCTCGAATCTCGACCCCGATCTCAGTCTCGAGTCAAGACCACCATCTTGAAACTAAATTTTGACCCCGAAACCACGACCCAAATTTACTATGTTTAAATTTTAAATACTAATATAATACAATACGGTAGTAAACAAACATTGTATAGTGTAATACAATATGTTAATACGATGAGAAACCATACAATGTATTATGTAACACCAATGCAATGCAATGCAATATAATACGGTACGTCAAACATGCCCTGAAAGAAGAAATGCCTGTCCAAAGGGAATATGTATGTATGTATGTATGAATGCTATTTTACAAAACACAAAATGGCGTAAATGTTGAACAGAACACTATTGGGCACACAATATAACTAATATTTAATTATTGTAACAAATATATTAAGACAGCACAAAGAAAGAATTACAACACTTAAAAACTAGTACTTTTTCTCATATTATAGAGACAACTTCTAAAACACTCACAAGACTACTATTAGAAAACTTTTTAAAGAATATTTTTTATTATTCTTCTATTCTTGCTTGATGATTACAAATGCAAAAATGCTGCTGGTAGACAAAAATACATGTGGTTCTCTTTTAGTGTACCAAGAAAGAATCATCTTTCTCATAATTCTGACAAAAAAAAAAAAAAGGAGCAAAAAACTTGAACAATCTTATAAACAGCGAGAACCAGCGCACCAAAAGGAAAAAATTCGACAAAACGAGCGAGTAGTAGGCAAAGGGCAAAAAATAAAAATAAAAAAATTAATAAATGAACGAAAAGGACGACACCCGAATTACAAGGGCACTCGTCGAGGCGCGTTCTTCTCATTAAAAAAGAATTAAAAAAAAAAAAAAAAAAGGGTCCAAAGTCGTTTCAAATTCTGTCGCCCCTCGTGTTCTATAAATACGTTATTTTATTCTTCTCCCAACTCACAAGTCACTCCCCATAGGGTTTTCAACCATCTTTCCATGGCGGGTGTTTTCTGCTACTTCTAACGTTAGGGTTTCGTTTTCTTTGTTCTTCAATTTTCCATACGATCTTTGTTGGTTTTCTCGAACATTGTCATTCCAATGGAGGAGATAGCCTCTGATTTGAAAATCTCGGAGTTGAAGCAGGGCGTTCTCTGCAAGGCCTTCGAAGAACTCCATTCCCAGGCTTCTTCAATTCTCGTTTTCAGCCTTCAATGGAAGGATTTGGAGAACCACTTCGATTCGACTCGGAAGTCGCTGCAAACCGAATCCGAACGTCTCGCGGAACGCGAGAAGGACTTCGCGAGGAGAGAGAAGGAATTGGAGGTTAGAGAGGCGGAATTGAACTCGAATCTCGATTCGAAAGGGAAGGAACTGGAAGGAATCGAGAAGTTGATTGATGAAAAGCTTAAAGCTCTCGAAACTAATATGCAACACGTTGATTCTCTGAAATCGCTGATTCAGGAGAACCGAGAAGAGCTTGAGGTTAAAGAGAGGCAATATGCTGCGATTCAGAAATCGGTTGCTGAGAAAGAGAGGGAATTTGATTCCCTGGAGAAAAGGATAAAGCAAAAATCTAAAGACGTCGAGTCCAAAGAGGAGGAACTCGATTCGATTTACAAGACTTTGAGGGGCTACAAAGACGATATCGAGTTGAAAGATAGGAAATTCAATGCCATTCGGAGGTCACTTGAGGAACGGAAGAAGGAAGTTGAGTTGAAAGAAGAGCAACTGAGAATGTGTAGGAGTTCCATTGATGAATGTGACAATGAGATTAAATTGAAAGAGGGAAATCTTAATTCTTTACGGAATTTGATAGCGGAGTGCTCAAATGAACTCAAGTTGAAACAAAAGCAGCTTGATTTAGTGCAGAAAGATCTTGAGTTGAAAGAGAGGAACTTTGTTTCACTGAAAAAATCAATGGACCAATGTGCTCAAGAGTTTGAGATAAAAGAGAAGAAAATTGAAGGTTGTTTAAAGGAGCTCGAATTGAAGGAAAAATTATGTGAATCAAAATCCGAGGAACTTGATTTGATCTATAAGAAGGTTAATGAATGCCTCAGAGAATGTGAATTGAAACAGAAGAAATTCAACTCGCTTCAAAATTGGCTACAGAAACGTTCCCGTGAACTTGAAGCCAAAGAGAGTCAATTTGAGAAAACGGTCAATGAGTTTGAAATGAGACGGACAGAATTTGATTCGTCCCAAAAATCAAATGAATTGAAAGTGAAAGAAAAGACTAATATCGTCCCTTCTCAAGTAGTTGGGCAACGTGAATACACTCAAGCTGACAATGCTGCAAATTGTCACTCTGTCACAAAGACAGGAAAAGACTTGCAGTTTCTCTTGAACCGTCATTTGATGAGGCATGATTTGGTTTGTGGTGAAATCTTTTCGGTCCTTCAAGCGTCTCCAAATCCTGCAAAGCTGGTGTTAGATGCGATGGAGGGGTTCTACCCTTCGCAGTCGAGTGGGCAAAATAGTGAGTTTGATGTGAATATTGTTAGGAGAAGCTGCATTCTTTTGTTGGAGCAGTTAATGGAATCCTCTGCCCAGATTAACCCTGAAGTGAGTGTTGAAGCGAAAAAGTTGGCAGGTGATTGGAAGGCTAAGATGACAAAGGATAATTATTTGGAGGCTTTGGGTTTTTTACAGTTCTTAACTAGCTATAAATTGTCATCTGCTTTTGATGTGGATGAGATTCGCAGTATTCTTGATATTGTTGGTCAGCAGAGACAGGGATCGGAATTGCGTAAAGCCATTTCAACCACAGATAAAGCACCCGGTGAGCTCTTCCATCTACTTCTATCATATTTATGAAGTATATGGTATACACATGATAAAATTGGGTTATTTGATCAAGTCCAAATCTCAAGATTATTTTTTATTTTTTATTTTTTATTTTTTATTTCTCAAGCTTAAGTAGAAATTTGTATAACATCGCCAGCAAATGTCGTTTAGGAATCTTGACTATCCTTCCTTCAGAGAGAGAGAGAGTTGTCTTAACTTTAATTTAACTTTCAACTTAATTAGTTTTCTACCAGCATCACATTTGAACGTCTTTTAGATTGGCATTGTATACGAGTTGTGTTCATGGATTGATTTTCAGTGATTCTTTTAATAATAACTAAATTACGAGTTTTTAAATTCCTAGAGCATACATACAAATTTCTTTTTTGTTAAAATGATTTTTGTTGGCTTCTATTCAGAAATCCAAAATATAGCCTATATAGGAAGTGTGCTTTCTAAGCTACAACAAATTTTGGAAGAATCCTATGGTTATCAGGCGTCAGCGGATTAGTTGATGGCCAAAATTTATGCAGATTGTTAACACATAAATAATGCACCAAAAGCTATGCTTTGCAATTTTATTTTATTTTTTCCTTTTTCCAATACTTAGCAAGAAACTACATTTTTTTTTTTTTTTGCAGTTACTGCTAAAATCGAGCCAGCAGAAAATTCATTGCCAAATGTTGTGACAACACCTTCAAATCTTCAGTTGAGTGCCACGCAAGATGACATTTTAGCTCTACTTCAAACGTCACCTGATCCAGCGAAACTTGTCTTGGACCATATTCAAGAATGTTTTTCTCAACGTTGGAAGAGAGGAGATGCAGCTTTTGAGGAAAATGTCATGAGAAATTACATTTTCTTGTTTGAGAAGCTATTTAGAATCTCTCCAAAAATTCCGTCTGTGGTGAAAGAAGATGCTATCAAACTAGCAGTAGAGTGGAAAGCCAAAATGAGAGCAAAAACCGAAAATCATTGGGAGGTTTTGGGCTTTCTCCAGTTTCTGGCCGCATATAGATTGGTTTCTTCATGTGGCGAAGATGAATTTTTGAAGTTCTTGGAGACAATTACCCATCATAAAGAGGCTCTGAAATCTTGCTGTAATCTTGGTTTTGCCGACAAGATTCCTGGTAAGGCTTCTGTTTGCATTTTCAGCCCTCGGTTTTTGGGGAAGTTTGTGAATTTATCGTTCTTTTATAATGACAATAGACTTGCCAAATATTATCATTATGAAATTGTCGTTATGCTTGTGAAATGGCAGTAGGAACAGACACTGATTGCAATTAGTTTGTGATTGATTTGAGGGTGCCTGTTCATGTTGTTCCTCATGGAATTTTGCCCTTAGCTCTGATTGTCTAATGGACTTTTTCCCTTTGTTCTGCTTTCATACAACTAGTAATTTATTTTGTATGTGGCAGAATTTGTTCGAAATCTTATTGGAAGGAAGAAGCTCACTGATGCTGTTGGACTTATTTGCTCATTCAAGTTAACGGATAAGTTCTCACCACTACCACTGTTGACGAAGTACATGGAGGATCTCAAGGAATTTACCAAAGCAAATTGCAAGGGAAAGAAACCTATCGAAGAAAAGGTATTAAAGCGTTGGTTAACTAATTCTCTTTGAAGCGTTAGTCTATCACTTTCTTTCCATTGCCTTTCATATCTTTATCATGGCTAATTTTTGCTTACAGGAAAAGATCACAGACGACGAGATAGCAGCTCTAACGGCAGTGATTAAATGCATTAAAGATTACAACCTTGATTCAAAAAACTTTGTGGCTGATATTTCAAAACGCCTTAAGCTGTTGGAACAGATGAAGAGGGACAGGAGACGTTCGGCACATTTGGCTCGCCCCAAGGTTGAACAAAAGCAGCCATCGCCGCTGCCGCAGCAGCAGCAGCAGCAGACATGGAAAAAACGAAGAAACACCACTGTTGCTCACCAGGGTCAACCACAACAAGGCAACAATAAGTTCCCTCGCACATCTTCATTGAGTGTTAGACCCCGTGGCCCGCCCATGTTCATCCCTATTGTTCCACGACCGCCAGATTTGCACCCACAGCAGTTTGTTTTGGGTGGAAGCAGTAACATCGGTAGTCCTAATAGGGGTGTTTTCCTGAATGGTGGAGCGCGCTACTAACATCTCTAATCTTATAAGCTATAGCTTTCTCTCTCGTTACAATTGAAATTTCAGCTGGATTTCACACTAGTCAAGGGTACTACTTACCAATAATAGTTGTAAATAGTAGATAGTAAACTCAGTATGTGGTAGTACTAGTACAACTAGCTAGCTGCTGTTTATTGTTTTTTTCCTTTCTTTTTTTTTTTTTTTTACTGTTTTTCTAGACCTTGAACATCTTAACACAAGTGACTGTGTCTCGAACATTTTGATAGATTATCAAAGATGTTTAACGTTATTTATGCATGGGCAGTATAATTTCGCGTCGCTTCTATTAGTTATGTGATTTTCCCCATTCATTGTATGCATTTTTACCCTGCAAAGAAAATGTCCACTTGTGCATGGGCACGAGATTTGTAGTTTTGTAGAGTGTGGTCGACGTGGACCACATAGCTGTCTTTTTTTCTTCTTTTTTAAGTAAAGGGTTTTTAGCACTTATAACCTCCTTAAACTTTTCAAGTTTTGAAATTTCAATAAGGTGTTTGGGCTTCAACCATTTTCTTTTTCCTAGTACTTTTTTTTTTTTTACCTTATAGTTCTAGATATGTCCCCAAATGCCCTATCAATGTAACAATTATTTGCTTAAGTTTATCATTAAGTGTTGCAATTTGCCTAAATTAATAACCAAAATTTTATTGACTCTTGATATTTTTGGTACTTCATATCCTAAACTTTTTGCACTTTGACAAAGTTTACTTTGAACTTTGATTTCTGATAATTAATCTCTTTCTTCTCATTACTATTTTAAAAGTCAATTTAGATCACATTTGTAATATTTTAACTAATTTAGTTAGTTATTGTCGACATTAAGAGGGTGTTTGGTTAAAGGTGGTGTGAACCATAAACTTTATTATAAACAGTGTAAAGCTCTTATATGGTACAATAAAAGAAAAGAAAAAAAAAATTACTACAGTGTAAAGCTCTCACATACTACAATAAAAACAGTTTCCACCAATAGTTTCTACCACTAACTAAACACCTTATAAAAATTTGATAAACAATTTGTGTAAGCAAAAAAAAAAAAAACATATATGCCAATAACTTTTGATAATTATAACATAGAGCCAATGGGCAATGAAACATCATGTTCGTGTAGATATATTCAGAATAAATAAAAAACCGCCTCCTGCAAAGCGAATTTATATTATCCTCTTTTTTTAAATAGCATTTTCACTAAATATATAGATGGACATATAACACATTAAAAAATAAAATCACGTCTCATATTCGATAAAATGAATAATTAAATAGAAGTCTCCTCATAGCAGTAACTTATTTTGACTGGCAATTTGCAAAGATTCTTTTACTGATAAATAAAGGAGAAAATTATATGTTGCATTATATTTTTAAAAATTATCTTTATTTTTATCAGATAAAAAAATTATATCATATAATCATCTATATTACATGTTAAATCGTACTATAAATAAATATGTGTAATATTTATGAAAAATAAATATTAAAAAAATAACATTGGTAAAAATCCTTCTAAATAAATTTTATAGAGTCCTCCCAAAAAAAACAGGAACAGATTTTTAAAAGAAAGAATTCAATAAGAGCTAATGGCGTCATTTATTTTTGTTTTTAAAAATTTTAAAAATATTTTTACATGTTTTTTTTAGGTAAAGATTTTAAAATATCTCTCAACATAATTTTTAAAAAAAATTTAATTTTTAAAACAAAAACATTCTTACTTATTTTAAATACAATATTAAACAAATTTAAGGTATTTAAAATTTATTTGGGATCGCGATTAAATTCAATAAATTTAAACCAATATATTATATCATGTTAATATATTTTTATTTTTTCACTATGTCACCTCACACTGTCACACTTCAAGCAACGTTTCCAAGTACAGTCTTCAGTATCCTCAAAAAATTCGCCCACTAAGCTTCGCGTATACCGAGGCAACAAAAAATAAAATTCGATGCTTCTTGTGTGGGCCAGGACATTGAATTCTGATTCGCGCTGCAAAAGTTCGTACCTTTTGTAGGTTGCTTCCTAGATAAGCACCTTTTCCTTTTTCCCATGAAGTTAAGAAACGTTGGGACCCACAATCTTACTAACCGGCCCATGATTTGCCTCTTCCCCTTCTGCGAAAAGCAAGTGCAAGACTCGCAGTGCTTTACCTGCTACTCAAATCGACCATCTTCACCTCCTCGATATAATATGATATAATATTCAACCAACTAATCATTCATTCTTGAAAAACAGAAATGTCCGTAGAACCGCAAGTTTCAGAGCAGAGTGTGTGTGGGGAAACGGGGGATGACTTGGTCTCTCTCCTGAAATCCATCGAGACCCGCTTGAAGGAACTTGAAATGAAGGAGACCCACGTCAACAACCGCCTCAAAGAATTCGATTCCAAAGAGAGGGAGATAAAGAATTTGGTCCCAAACTTTGGTTTTTGCAGGTCAGGAGAGTCTATGGCAGGCATGGACGGGAAAGCAATGTTGACTTTCTTGAATGAGCAAGTGGGTGAACAGGAAAAGTTGCATGATGGGGTTTTCCAAGCGCTTAAATCATCCGAGGAACCAGAAAAATTGGTTCTTGATGCGGTTAGAGAGTTCTATTGTGAGAATGGGGAACTGGGTATTGAAGAAAAGAGTGTTTGGAAGAAGAGGAGCTGCGTGATTTTGCTGGAGCAGTTGACGAGGCTGAGGCCCAAAATTGTGCCTGCGGATGTGAAGGCGGAGGCGGCGAGATTGGCCCGGGAGTGGAGGGCAAAGATGAGAATGGAGCAGGAGCAAAACGGTGTATTGGAAGTGTTGGGGTTTTTGCTGCTTTTGGGTGCGTATGGATTGGTCGCTGAATTTGATGTTGGTGAAATGTTGAGTGTTTTTGAGAGTATTGGGCAGCAGAGTGGAAAAGACGAAGCTCGTGAGTGGGGAGTTGAGCTTGGTCTAGCTCACATAGATCCGGGTATGTTCTCATTTACATTTGTTTGTATTTGTATGTTCCTAACAAGGTGTTTGATTCTATTTCTTTGTCATGGAAAAGATACGTGTTTAGAGCATTTTGAATGCAAATCCTGAAGCCAATATTATATTTGGTACTAAAAAAGTATAAATACGATGTATTTTATTCATTAAATCTATTTTGTGCGAGAATTCATAATGCCATTTTGGAAGAGTTTTTTTATATTATTTTTAAATAGTTTAAAATTGTATTATTAACGGAAGAAGTCAACACAAAATGCTAAAATTTGCCAAATTCTATAATTGGTATAAATTTGACACAAGTTAAATACATGCCAAGTTTTCAGTAAGAATAAGATTGATTATAGAATGGTTTCTTACCTAGTACTAAATTTTGGCGTTGGCATAAAGAGTTGGTTTTGCATTGGGATGCTCTTATTGTGGATTGAACGAGTGGTGTTGTCGTAATTGAAATGGTCCGCTGTTATGTTGTGTCAGGAATGCTACTTGTTTGAAACTTATTTTGGTGTATGGGGCTTTGTTTGTTTATCTTAAAAGGTTACTTGCTGACGGTGAATTGTTTGATGTTACACCTTCTTAGTGAGCACAAACCTTGATTCTGAAGAAAAGATTGACCGGTCATCAAAGGAAGAGTTGCAGGTGGTCGACCAGATAGCATCTTCATTTGCAAGCCGCTTGGAAGTGCTCAAGTATTTTTGTGTTGGTATGGATGGAAGGAGTTTAAAATTGTTTCTCTATCAGCATGGGGAGGAGCATGATTCAATGTGCAATGAGGTTTGTGATGCTTTAAGTCATGCTCCAGATCCGGCAAAGCTTGTCTTGGATGCAATTCCGGGTTTTTTACGTTTACAACCAGAGTTCGACAAGGGTCTGTTAATGGCTAAAGTAAGAAAGAGTTGCATTCTTTTGTTAGAACAATTGCTGACTATATCCCCCCAGCTCAGCCCTCATGTGAGAGAGGAAGCTTTGAAGATGGCGGATGAGTGGGGAGCTAACTTAGGACAGATTTATCAACGTCCAGTGACCGTGTATGGATTTCTGCTTTTTCTAGCGGCTTATGGATTAAAATCTAATTATGAGGCAGATGAGCTTCTTCGTCTTTTGAAAATTGCAAGTCAGTATAAAGCCTGTCCCGCCTTAGGTCGGGTCCTTGGTTTGTCAGATAAAGTAGAAGGTAAGATCCCAAATATGCTGTTAATTTTGTTTCTGCTTTTAAATAAGAAACTTGTATCTTTGTGGCTTTGTGCTTTGAATTTTTATTTTGAAGCCAAATTGTCGATGTTGTAATCTATCATAGTTAAGCTGTATATTTTCATGCTATTCCATATGTGTTGGATGACTAAATGGCTAGAACTTGGCTTCTGGCAGTCATTTTGGACTTTTTTTAATAGTGGTCTGATAAAATCCATGGTTATCGGTTTATACCTTACAGTTCTAATTCAAACCCTCATACAAAAGAATCTACTGCTTGAAGCTGTTGAAAATATTTATGCATATGAAGTGATGGATAAGTTCCAGCCAGTACATCTTCTAAAGGACTATTTGAAGCACTGTAAGAAATATATATACAAGAAAGGGAACAAACCAGGTTTTCAACAGGCATGTGTTTCTTATGTTTCTTTCACACTGCATGTGAATATTGGTTAAAGATTCAACTCTGAGTTATTGAACTTTGCTTACAGGATCTGGCCATAAACAGAGAAATAGCTGCTATGAGAACTGTGATCAAATACATTGCTAAGTACAAACTTCAATCAGAATATCCACCTGATGACCTTGAGAAACAAATTGTGAAGCTCGAAAATAAAAAGAAGGGGCCCAAGATTGTAGTCACACGGACAAAAAAGCAGAAATCGAAAGGGAAAAGTAATGTTCTAAGCCCTTCGCTAGCATGTGGTGAGAACAGTAGAAATTTTCAAGGAAAAACAGACTGGCTTTCTTATGATAGTTGAATTTGAATATTCAATATGATAGACTTTGTCAATATTCAACACAGCTCAAGTAGCAGCAATATCAATATACATATAAGTTTTTTCTGAATAATATACACCTATTTACCAATAATTGAGAATTGTTCTGCTGATAGAGATAATTAGTTTCTGTACTTTGTCTGGTAGCAGAAGAAACAGTTTTCGAGTGATCGTTTATGCTTTTAGCTGATTAAGATTGATTGTGTAAATTTTCAGCTGATAAAGATTGTGGTACCTGGTATTTATTGTAACGTCAGGCTGAAGTCGTATATGATATATTCCTTCCTCGGTATATTTTATTGAGGTTCTATGGAGTTTCTGTAATGCTGTTGTTTCAACTTCTCAATTGGAGAAGAATTTCTGCTATTGTGCTGTGGCTTGACCTTAAAAACTTTATTCTTGTAATGTGGTTGCTAATGTTTAAAAGTTACTTAAGTTTGTATGAGTTTGGTTTAAATTTAAAGTTCACTTACTGATGCGTCTCCATGCACTGTTTGATGTTATGACTTCTTGGCAGATGCTATCCTTCATCCACAAATAGAGGTTGAACCATCTCAGAGTCAAAGCGAATATTCAGACAACCAAAGAATTTCTTTTTCTACTGGTCCGTGGCCTCAACTTGAGTCTTTCTGCATCAGTATGGATGGAAGAGGTTCAAGCTTTCTATCCCACGAACATGTAGAGGAGTGGGATTCAGTGGCTCCTTCATCCACTATGGATGGAAAGAGTTTGAGTCCTTGGCCTGAACTCAAGTACTTTTGCATCAATATGGATGGGAAGAGTTTGAGATCGTTTCTCTATGACCATGCAGAGAAGCATGACTCCATCAGCGGTGAGGTTTTTGATGCTTTAAAATGTGCATCCGATCCAGCAAAACTTGTCTTGGATGCAATGCCGGGATATCTCCGTTTGCAGCCTGAGTTTGATAAGAGTTTATCGTTGAACAAAGTCAGAAAGAGCTGCGTTCTCTTGCTAGAACAATTAGTGACTATATCACCAAAGATCAACCCTCATGTGAAAGAGGAAGCTCTGAAGATGGCAAATGAGTGGAGAGGCAATTTGGGACAGCAATATCAGAGTGGTTTGAATGTGTATGGATTTCTGCATTTTATAGTAGCCTATGGATTAGTCTCTAATTATGAGGCAGATGAGCTTCTCAGTCTTTTCGCAACCGCAAGTCAGCACAAACCGTGTCCTGGTTTATGTCGCATCCTTGGTTTGGCAGATAAAGTCGAAGGTGAGCAGATCCCAAAAATTGTTTTGTAACGAATATGTTACAAACTTGTTGAGTAGAACTCACTCTTGCAAAACCAGCTTGCAAGGGGAGGGAACCCAAGGGTTTATGAACCCACTAGTTATCTTATAATCATTCCATCTGACTTTTGGTATCTAACAGAATCTCTTTCTGTACCAACTTTCTAATCTGTTTGAACTTCATTTGTAATTTGACTTGAGGCGATCATATTTGCAATTCGGATTTTGTTGTTTTTTATAGTAGTTTGACAAAATCCATGGTTTATGCCTGACAGTTATAATCCAAACTCTCATACAAAAGATTCTGCTGCTTGAAGCTATTGAAAATATTTATGCGTATGAACTGATGGATAAGTTCCAGCCTGTACGTCTTCTAAAGGGCTATTTAAACTATTCGAAGAGAAGAATATACAAGAAAGGGAGCAAAGCAAATTTGCAACAGGTATTTGTTCCGTATGTTCTTCCTCATATTGCACGTCAATATTGGTTAAGATTTAACTCTGAATTATTGAATTTTGCTTACATTTTCAGGCCATAGACAGAGAAATAGCAGTTATGAGAACTGTCATCAAATACATTGCAAAATACAACCTCGAATGGGAATATCCACCCGATGACCTTGAGAAACAAATTGTGGAGCTGGAAAACAAGAAGGAGCCCAAATTTGTGTCGACACAGACAAAAAAGCAGAAATCGGAAGAGAAAAGTAATGTTCTAAATTCCTAATCCCTTCTCTAGCTTACAGTGAGAACAGTAAGAATGTTTAATGGAATTTAGACAATCAACTTGCTTTCTTATTATTGTTGAATGTGAATATTAAATATAACAGACTTTGTCAATATTTAATGGAACTTAAGTAGCAGCAATTTTAATGTCCATGTATGTTCTTGCTGGATGATATGCGTCTAACTTACTGAACATTGAGAACTGTTACCCTGATATAGATGATAAGTCTTTGGTACTTTGTCTGACATTGTCAGAAATAATTTTCGAATGATCATATATGCATTCAGATTATTAAGATTTGGTCAAAAAAATCTTCAAATTATAGTATACTTTTTCAGCTGATTAAAATTTGGGTTACTTTGTGCTTTATGGTAATTTTGTATTGGCATCGTGTAGAGTATTCCTAGTTATTTTATATTGAGGTTCTATGGCGAATTCCTGTAATGCTGTTGGTTCAATTCTCTGTTGGAGAAAGAATTTCTGCTATTGAAGCTTGGCTTGAACTTCAAAACTTTTTTTTATGTATATATGATTTCTAAGTTTTAAAAATTATTAAAGTTTGTTTGAGTTTGGTTTAAATTTGAAGTTCATTTACCGATAGTTTCTCCATTCACTGTTTGATGATATGACTGCTTAGCGAGTGCTATTCTTCATCCTCGAGTAGAGGTTGAACCATCTCTGAGTCAAAGCGAATATTCACAGTGGAACAACCAAATAATTTCTTTTTCCTCTGGAGGTTCAAGTTTTCTGTCCCATGAGCTAGTAGAGGACCAGGATTCGGTGGCTTCTTCGTCCACTAGCCCTTGGCCTGAACTTATGTCCTTTTGCATCAATATGGACGGGAAAAGTTTAATATTGTTTCTCCATAACCACGTGGAGGAGCATGATTCAATCTGCAGTGAGGTTTATGATGCTTTACAATGGGCGTCCGATCCAGCAAGGCTTGTTTTGGATGTAATAGCTGGATTTCGCCGCTTGGAGCCTGTGTTTGATAAGAGCCTGTCATTGGTCAAAGTCAGGAAGAGCTGCATTCTCTTGCTAGAGCAGTTAATAAATATGTCACCTGAGATCAATCCTCATGTGAAAGAGGAAGCTCTAAAGATGGCAAATGCATGGGGAGCAAATTTGGGACAGAAATTTCTAGCTGGTTTGAATGTGTATGGATTTCTGCATTTTATAGCAGCCTATGGATTCGTGTCTAATTATGAGGCAGATGTGCTTCTTGATCTTTTGGCAACAGCAAATCATCACAAAGTGTCTCCTGGTTTATGTCAGATTCTTGGTTTGGCAGATAAAATCGAAGGTGAGCAGATCCTGAAAATTGTTTCTTATATCCTCAACCCTTCATAATGAGAAAAATTGTTTCCTATATCTCACCT
Source organism: Artocarpus hirsutus (assembly GCA_946598075.1). Lineage (NCBI taxonomy): Eukaryota > Viridiplantae > Streptophyta > Magnoliopsida > Rosales > Moraceae > Artocarpus > Artocarpus hirsutus. The sequence continues at coordinate 30,264 of CAMOHE010055103.1, forward strand.
TTTCATTATGAGAAGTGAATATCATTCTGTACTGAATTTTTAATCTGTTTGAACTTCATATATAAACTATCTCAAACTTCAGCATAAACTTTACACGCAGTCTTGTCTCTTTAGAGTTATTACTGAATTTGGATAACTAGAATTTTGGCTTTGGTGATAAAACATTAGATATTAGGCTATTACACATGTTTCGATAAAATTTTTTATTCTTGATCATTGTCCGACAGTTCTTATCAAAAATCTCATCCAAAAGACTCTGCTGCTCGAGGCCATTGAATATATATATGCATTTGAAGTGAAGGATAAGTTCCAACCAGTACATCTCCTGAAGGACTATCTGAACCAAACGAGGACAAAAATATACAGGAAAGGAACCAAATCACTTTCGAAAAAGGTACAACTTTTTTTTCCATTTTAGTTACACATTGGCATTTTCCATAGCTTGAGGTTCAATTCTAAATGCGGCTCTGAGTCCTTATTTTTTGACTAAACTTTGCTCATGGAATCAGGCCATAGACAAAGAAATAGATGCCGTGAGAACCGTAATCAGATACATCTCTAAATACAAGCTTGAATCAGAATACCGACCTGAAAACCTCGAGAACTATATCGTTGAGCTGGAAAAGAAGAAAATGCATTGTAAATGAATGACACTTAAAGCCAGAGAAGAAGAAAGCAAATGATGGTAAACTTTCTCTGTTCACGTCATCACTAAATGCTCAAGCTCAACTGCACTCTTCTTCTTCTTCTTGTTCTTGTTGTGTCATTCCCTCTTTGCAGCCGCCTCCTCTGCCGCTTGCGGATTTTTATATAGTTCAATTTAGCCGCTTCAGTTCTCAACGCATGGATTGAAACTCACAGTTTTTTCCTTTTTCCTTTTTTTTCTGGATGAAACTGAGACTTGTAGTTTGGTGCACAATGCTGCCGTTGTCACTGCCGGAGTTCCAAGCTCTACTTTCCGCACTTGGCAGATGAGTACATCGAGATGGTTAGTTCTGATTTGATAATCCTAAAAATGGGTGCGTTAGGTATTAGGTTTCTGCTGAATATAAGAGTGAGTACTGAGGTTTGGCTTAAAAGAAAGAAGTGAGGTTGTTTGTTGAGGCAATAGGACTGTCTTGTATAAAAAGACTGATTCTTATCAGCAATATAATTTCCATAGTTTGGATCGTGTAAGGTAGTTTGTTTTTGGTTGATGAAGAAAGCATTACAAGGCATGTCATACACATGACAAGCCAACACCGGATTTTCTCAAGGATAATGTTTTTTAGTTGATCTTATTTTTGGTCCTTGAACTTTGACAAATTTCATTTTGGTTCATGAATTTAAAAATATTCTAGAACGAGTTTCCAATCTATCAGTTGTCCCAAATTCGTTTTGTCATCCAAGTATTAAAATTTCGTCCAAGATAAGGCATGTAAGGACGATGCCCTGTTCAGTCAGAGTTAAAATATTTTTATAAGGAAGTCATCTTTTTTCAATGGCATTTTAACACGTGGGGAGAAAATGACCAATTTACAACAATTTGGTAGAATGGAAACTCATAATGAGAAATTTTAAATTTGAGGGACCAAAGGATAATTTGGCATATAGTTTAAAGACTAAAAAGAGCTTAACCTCCAAAGACCCCCTCCCCCCTCCTCTTTTTTAATCATTTCATTTCAAAGGCAATGTTGTATATCAGCACTTTGTTCTGCAAGAATTTTCCTTTAACTCGAGCAAGAATTTTCCTTTAACTCGAGCGTGGCAATATTCAAACTTCAGACCACTTTTACTTGTATTATAATATAAACTTTGCATAGTTAAAGGTGAGCATCAAAAATATCAACGACTTTTATTATATGTTGAGGCAATTTTGTTAGAATTATGGCCCACATATATCAAGGCCTCTAAAATCTATCAGATTTATTTAGTTTAATAATTATTTAAATGCTAAAATTCTATTGGCTATGAGGGGTTGCAACTCTTATTAAAAGATATGTCTTTTATGGAAAGGATATGTCTATATATGAAGAGATATGTGCTTTGATGGAAAGGCACCTATTGAGGGTCTATAAATAGGAGTCTAGTCCTCTCTCCACCCAATTAATTTTGTATTCTTCTCTCCATCAGAAAAATACGTTAAAAGAAAATTGAGGGTTTAGAGAGAGAAACTGGGTTCTTTTTCTCTGACACTTTCTATTATAGAGTTCTCTAATTATTGAAGCTATGAATCAAGGTACGCTCTAAATCTTCTTCTGTAAAAATTATTGAGTTTTAAGATTTTTAAGAATTACAGATATTAAAGTTTAACATGTGGTATTCAGAGCATTAGGTTTTTGAAACTCATAATTTTTCTTTACGGTATATTCTTAATTATGTTTATACCCAAAATGTCTCTGTAAATTGAATTATGAATTTATTCGGGTTCATTCCGCGATTGGAAGCATTAATTATTTAGTTAATATATATAACAACACATGCGCATTAATTGACGATTGACGATTGCGCCTGTACTTTAATGTAATATAATAAATGTTTTGCAGTGTAATTGATATATATGTATGTCTGTGCACTGGATTCAATTTGGTTAAATATGTATATATATGTCGTATTTGTCGAACAAATCAGGTTCGGTTTTTGAGGATTTAAAAAAAAAAAAAAAGTTTCATATATGGGGTTTCATATATATATATGTACGTGTATGTATATACATACTCCTAATTGAGAATGAAATCTATTCACGCATGCCAGCATCTATTAATTATGGCTGCCATTCATAATGATTGAACATCATTGACTCCTGTCACTGAGTTATTGTTATACGGCATTACACCACAAAATAAAAAAAAAAAAAGAGAAAGGTTTTTCTCTTCAATCAATAAAAGTTGTTTGCAGATAAACAATTTTGTCTGCATTCTCATATATATTTGATGTTATGCAATTAATGTAATGTGTATTATTTTGTTTTGTTTTAATAAAACATGTATGTGCAATATTACGTTCATGGGAACTTTTAAGTAAATGTTGCATATATGATGTTGATGTATGATTGTAATTGATTACCTGAAACAAGTAAAACCATTGTTTCTGATTTGAAATTACATTATTGTAGTTTGTTAGTCACCAAAGTGGCCAAACTTTAAAAGTTTAGTAATTTTCAAATTGAGAAATAAAATTCAATAACCCATGAATTTTGATGCTTATAATTGAGATGATATTTATAGACCAAGGGCCATTGAATTTCATCTATTATAAGAACTTAGGAATCGCCCAAAGGTTGATTAGCTTTCTTTATAATTGATGAATATAATAGTTGGTAATTAATATGTCCTATTATTTTTGTTTGTTTATCCAAAGATAGCAAGCATTTTTATTGGTCATATTTTTTTTATTACCAAATTAAATTTTTATTTTTAATTAGCATCATTTATAGTTTGTATATCATAGTATCACCCAAAGGAGAACTAGGATATACAATTACTGTCTTAGTTTGAATCTAATTATGTGATTATCTTAAAGCATTAATGTATAAATGTTTCTTGCAATTTGCAGTATCTGTTCCTGTTTCTCTACATTCGCATGCTTCATCTGTTCCCTTATTTAATGGATTGAATTTCTCTGATTGGTGCGAACAAGTCCAATTTCACTTAGGTGTCTTGGATCTTGATTTAGCACTTCAAGATAAGGAACCCACTACTATTACTGATGCTAGTAGTGAGGAGGAGAAAACTTTTCATAAATTATGGGAAAGGTTGAATAGATTAAGCTTAATGTTCATGCGAATGACAGTAGCAAACAACATTAAAAGTACTCTTTCCAAGACTGAAAGTGCTAAGGAATTTATGAAACTTGTGGAAGAGCGCTCTCAAACTGTTGATAAGTCTCTTGCTGGTACATTAATGGCTAAATTAACCAACATGAAATTTGATGGTTCTTGTACTATGCATGAGCATGTCCTTGAAATGACAAATATAGCAGCAAAATTAAAGTCTTTGGGGATGTCTATGGATGAGTACTTTCTAGTACAGTTCATTCTCAACTCGCTTCCTCGTGAACAATATGGTCCATTCCAGACGAGCTATAACACAATTAAAGATAAATGGAATATTAATGAATTGACCAATATGCTTGTTCAAGAGGAGACGAGATTGAAGAATCAGAAACCTCATTCCATTCATCTTGTGAATCAAAAGACTGAAAAGAGCACTAACAAAAGGCCTGGAAAGAACAAGAAGAAAGGGTTCAAGAATGAGTTGCATAACCTGAATGAGTCAACTCAAATCCATAAGAAGGAACACATTATTAAGTGCTATTTTTGCAACAAATTTGGGCACTTAAAGAAAGATTGTCAAAAACGTAAGGCTTGGTTCGAAAAGAAAGGTAAGCCTTGTGCTTTTGTTTGTTTCGAATCAAATTTAACTGAAGTTTCTTATAATACTTGGTGGATTGATTCATGTTCAACTACTCATATTTCTAATACGATGTAAGGATTCCTTACGATCCAACCCATAAAAGCAAATGAAAGTTTTATTTACATGGGGAATCGAGATAAAGCTCCAGTGGAAGGAATTGACACTTATCGCTTAATATTAGATACTGGATATTATCTGGATTTGTACCAAACTCTTTATGTACCTACTTTTTCTCGCAATTTAATTTCTTTATCAAAACTTGATGTAGCAGGATTTTATTGTAAGTTTGGATTTGGATCTTTCAGTTTGTATAAAAATAACAGTTTTATTGGCTCTGGAATCCTTTATGATGGTTTATATAAGTTAAAGCTTGATAATATTTTTGCTGAAACTTTATTAACCATGCATCGAAATATTGGAACTAAACGGAGTTTAGTTGATGAAAGTTCTGCTTACTTGTGGCATAAGCGCTTGGGTCATATATCCAAGGAAAGGATAGAGAGATTAGTAAAGAATGAAATTCTTTCGAATTTAGATTTTACTGATCTTGGTGTGTGTATTGATTGCATTAAAGGAAAGCAAACTAAACACATTACGAAAGGGGCTGCAAGAAGCACACAGCTTCTTGAACTCATACATACCGATATATGTGGACCTTTCGATGTTTCATCTTTTGGTGGAGAAAAGTATTTTATCACTTTTATTGATTATTTTTCACGTTATGGCTATCTTTATCTATTGCATGAAAAATCTCAATCTGTTGAAGCCCTTGAGGTATTTATTAATGAGGTTGAGAGGCAATTAGATAAAAATGTGAAAATTGTAAGATCAGATAGAGGTGGTGAATACTATGGAAAGTATGACGAGTCAAGGCAATGTCTTGGTCCATTTGCTAAATTCCTAGAAAAGCGAGGCATGTGTGCACAATACACTATGCCAGGTACACCACAACAAAATGGTGTAGCAGAAAGGCGTAATCGTACATTAATGGATATGGTTAGGAGCATTTTAAGTTATTCATCTTTATCCTTATTTTTGTGGATGCATGCATTAAAGACCGCCATGTATATACTGAATAGGGTTCCTAGTAAGGCAGTCCCGAAAACTCCTTTTGAGATGTGGTCGGGAAGGAAACCTAGTTTAAGGCACCTGCGTGTTTGGGGTTGCCAAGCGGAAGTGAAAATTTATAATCCACATGAAAAGAAATTGGATTTAAAGACAACTAGTGGTTATTTCATTGGTTATTCTGAAAAATCCAAAGGGCATAAATTTTATTGTCCTACCCATGGTACGAGAATAGTTGAATCTGGAAATGCTAGGTTCATCGAGAATGGTGAAATTAGTAGGAGTGGAGAACCACGTAATATGGTCATTGAAGAAGTTAGGGTAGAAGTATCTCTACCTGTAACTTCCAAGATTGTTCCTAGCATTGTTGTACTGCCTAACAATATTCAAGAACAACAAGTGAATGGCCAACCACTTCACAATGAAGTTGTACTCAAAGAACCAATAGTAGCTAAACCACAAGAAATAGTATTAAGAAGATCTCAAAGAGAAAAACGATCTGCTGTTCCTGATGATTATGTGGTTTATCTACAAGAGTCTGAAATTGACTTAGAAATCGATAATGATCCGATTTCAGATCCAGTTTCGTTTTCACAAGCCATGGAAAGTATGGATTCTGACAAGTGGCTCAATGCTATGAAAGATGAGTTAAAATCTATGGATCAAAATCAAGTTTGGGTCCTTGTTGAGTTGCCTGAAGGTTGCAAGAGAGTTGGGTGTAAATGGGTCTTTAAGACCAAGCATGACTCTATAGGCAATATTGAACGGTACAAGGCTAGACTTGTTGCCAAAGGTTTTACTCAGAAATAAGGCATTGATTACAAAGAGACTTTTTCACCGGTCTCTAAGAAAGATTCACTCAGAATTATTATGGCATTGGTGGCTCATTTTGACTTAGAGTTACACCAAATGGATGTGAAAACCGCCTTTCTCAATGAAAATTTAGAGGTAGAAGTCTATATGGACCAACCTAAAGGCTTTTCAATTAAAGGAAAGGAACACATGGTGTGTAAATTAAAGAAGTCAACATATGGACTTAAACAAGCTTCCCGACAATGGTATCTTAAGTTTAATGATATCATTACTTCCTTTGGATTTAAGGAGAACACTGTTGATCGGTGTATATATATGAAGGTCAATGGAAGCAAGTTTATTTTCTTAGTCCTATATGTTGATGATATTTTGCTTGCTACTAACAATCTTGGTTTATTACATGAAACTAAGAAATTCCTCTCTAAGAACTTTGAAATGAAAGACATGGGTGAGGCAACTTATGTGTTAGGAATTGAAATATTCTGTGATAGATCACAAGGATTGTTAGGGTTGTCTCAGAAAAGATATATTAACAAAGTTTTAGAGAAATTTAAGATGGACAAATGTTCAGCATGCATAGTTCCAATTCAAAAGGGGGACAAATTTAGTCATATGCAATGTCCAAAGAATGAATTGGAACAAGCGCAAATGAAAAACATTCCTTATGCATCAGTCGTTGGTAGCTTGTTGTATGCTCAAACTTGCACCAGACCTGACATTAGTTTTGCTGTTGGGATGTTGGGAAGATATCAAAGTAATCCAGGAATAGATCATTGGAAAGCTGCAAAGAAAGTTCTCAGGTATTTGCAAGGAACAAAGGACCATATACTCACTTATAGAAGATGTGATCATCTTGAAGTGATTGGTTACTCAGATTCAGACTTTGCCGGATGTGCTGACAGTAGAAAATCTACATTCGGTTATATGTTCCTTTTGGCCGGAGGAGCAATTTCATGGAAGAGTGCGAAGCAGTCTGTCATTGCTGCATCCACTATGGAGGCCGAGTTCATGGCATGTTTTGAGGCCACAAGTCATGGTTTATGGTTGCGGAATTTTATTTCGGGACTTGGAGTTGTCGACAGCATAGCCAGGCCGCTGAAAATTTATTGTGATAATGCTGCAGCAGTCTTCTTTGCCAAGAACGATAAGTATTCTGATGGTGCGAAACGTATGGATATTAAGTACTTAGTCGTTAAGCAAGAAGTTCGGGAATGTAAAGTGTCAATCGAACAAATTAGCAGTAATCTTATGATTGCAGATCCTTTAACAAAAGGATTACCGCCCAAGACATTTATTGAACATGTTGAACGTGTAACGCCCGCCTAATTTGATGTAACGGATAATGTTATGTTAATGACGATGTTATGATATGTTTATGATGATATTAAGTGATATACTCTTGATAAGTGCTGTAATATATGATAAATGGTGCTAACCATTTTATTTTAAGTG
>CAMOHE010055103.1:38007-61414 GCA_946598075.1 Artocarpus hirsutus
CTTGCTACTAACAATCTTGGTTTATTACATGAAACTAAGAAATTCCTCTCTAAGAACTTTGAAATGAAAGACATGAGTGAGGCAACTTATGTGATAGGAATTGAAATATTCTGTGATAGATCATAAGGATTGTTGGGGTTGTCTCAGAAAGGCTATATTAACAAAGTTTTAGAGAAATTTAAGATGGATAAATGCTCAGCATGTGTGGTTCCAATTCAAAAGGGGGACAAATTTAGTCATATGCAATGTCCAAAGAATGAATTGAAACGAGCGCAAATGAAAAACATTCCTTATGCATCAGTCGTTGGTAGCTTGTTGTATGCTCAAACTTGCACCAAACCTGACATTAGTTTTGTTGTTGGGATGTTGGGAAGATATCAAAGTAATCCAGTAATAGATCATTGGAAAGCTGCAAAGAAAGTTCTCAGGTATTTGCAAGAAACAAAGGACCATATGCTCACTTATAGAAGATGTGATCATCTTGAAGTGATTGGTTACTTAGATTCAGACTTTGCCGGATGTGCTGACAGTAGAAAATCTACATTCGGTTATATGTTCCTTTTGGCCGGAGGAGCAATTTCATGGAAGAGTGCGAAGCAGTCCGTCATTGCTGCATCCATTATGGAGGCCGAGTTCGTGGCATGTTTTGAGGCCACAAGTCATGGTTTATGGTTGCGAAATTTTATTTCGGGACTTAGAGTTGTCGACAGTATAGCTAGGCCACTGAAAATTTATTGTGATAACGCCGCAGCAGTCTTCTTTGTCAAGAACGACAAGTATTCTGATGGTGCAAAACGTATGGATATTAAGTACTTAGTCGTTAAGCAAGAAGTTCGGGAACGTAAAGTGTCAATTGAACAAATTAGCACTAATCTTATGATTGCAGATCCTTTAACAAAAGGATTACCGCCTAAGACATTTATTGAACATGTTGAATGTATGGGTGTTATTAGACGTCATTAATGGTTATGTATTATGTTTTATTTCACTTTAATGATATGACACTTTGAGCTCACTTATTATGTTCCCGCAATATCCTGTTTTCTATTTTGTATACATGATTATTAAAGATTAATGTTTAAACAGGATTGTCTCATTGAAGACATTAAAGTGGACTATTATTATACCTCTCAATTATGAATCATGTTAAATAGATGTCTAATGTTGTAGTACATGGAAGGGACTACACTAAATTGTGATGTACAACCACCATGATTCACTTTAGATTTTCTATTTAATTATGATGTAGAGTATTAGCCAATTTTAAGAAAATTTAGCATAATATTGTTGTGCACATTATAGCATTATTAAACTAATAGATAAATATTATATGGGCCAAGTAGGAGAATGTTAGAATTATGGCCTACATATATGAAGGCCTATAAAATCTATCAGATTTATTTGTTTATTTATTTAGTTTAATAATTATTTAAATGCTAAAATTCTATTGGCTATGAGGGGTTGCAACTCTTATTAAAAGATGTGTCTATATCTGAAAAGATATGTCCATATCTGAAGAGATATGTGCTTTGATGGAAAGGCACCTATTGAGGGTCTATAAATAGAAGTCTAGTCCTCTTTCCACCCAATCAATTTTGTATTCTTCTCTCCATCAGAAAAAATACGTTAAAAGGAAATTGTGGGTTTAGAGAGAGAAACTGGGTTCTTCTTCTCTGACATTTTCTGTTCCAAAGTTCTCTAATAATTGAAGCTATGAATCAAGGTACGCTCTAAATCTTTTTCTTGTGAAAATTATTGAGTTCTAAGTTTCTGGGAATTACAGAATTTAAGATTTTACATGCATGACGTGTAGGCACCTGCGTGATTAAGAAATTGCAGATATCTCCATCAGATATGCAATGTTTCACACGAAGTGGAGTCACAAATTAACAGCTTATGATTGATATATACACACACATATATAAAGTATGTGCAAAACTGCTAGCTGCAACTCTGGCAGGATCCGCTTGAGCAAGTTGATGACATGCATGCATATAATAACGGAGATTGAGCCATCCTATTTAACTGATTGATTTTTTAAATATGAAAATTTAAGTCCTTAATAAATCTAAATTTTATCATGGTGTCAGAGTTCAACAAGAGAAAAAAATCCCAAAAGCTACATTGTTATAAAAAAAAAAAAAAAACACACACACACATTTGACTATGCCACTTAACAGTTTAAAAGGCGGATGTACTCTTAACTTTCATGAACATATGCTTTCAAAATTTAAATTCATATATATAATATATATATATATGTATAGTCACGTATAATTCTATCTGACAACTGATTGCGCAGACAATCAACGCTTATGTATTCATCATATCGATTGTCAGAATTGATACTGACATTAGACGCGCGTGCGCGCTTGCTATATAATTATCCAACGCTATTGCCCTTTTCCTTGAAATTGTTTGCTCGCCGTCGCTGTCGTTTTGATGTCCCATTTCGCTGGCTTTTTGTTGGTCTTTACTATAGCATTTGTCGTTGGAGTTGCTTTCTGTGTCGTTTTCTTTTCTTTTTTTTTTTTGGTTCTTTTCTATTTTTTAAATGTTATTCGAATTGCTAATCTTCCGCTCTTTCACGTCTTTTCTGGTTCTATATCTTTGCGTGCTTCTTGTCGCTTTCCATTTTTATTTGGCGTTCCCCAATTTGTTGCCGTGTCAATATTTTGTTGTCATTTTGAATTTCGTCATCGCTTCCCTTTTCTATTGTATTTTTCCTCTTCGTTGTCCTCCCACTCTAATATCTTCTTTATTGTCTTTTTTTTGTTCCTTCTTGTCGTCGTTCCCAATTTCTGTCGAGTCGCCAAGCTTATTGTCGTTCGAACTTTTATTGTCGTCTATTTAGTTCCCCACTTTTTATGTCGTTTTCCTGTGATCTAAACGAGTTTAGTGTCGTTCAATTTTGTATTGTCGTTTTATAATATTTTGTCGTTTACATTACTTGTCCATCGTCGTTCTCAAATTTTGTCGTCGCTTGTCTATTCTAGTGTCATTTCCAGTTTTGTCGTTGTTTGCATGTCTGTTGTTGCTTTCATTTTACATTAATTCTTCTTTTCGTTTGATTTTCTCGCCTTCCTTTTCGCATGTTTGTTGTTTGGCGTTTCCCATTTTGTCTCTCTCATTTTTATTGCTCTTTATTCCCCGATTTTTATCATTTATTCATTCACATTTTGGAAATTTGTCGTCACTACTCTTTTCTTTTACCTTTTTTGCGTTTTTTTCTTTTTTGCGTTTTATTCATCCACTAACACTAACGTTTCCCCTTGTCGTCGTCCGCAATATTCTTGTCGTTCTTCAATGTCTTGTAGTGTATTCTAGGTTTTAAATTTTCGATTCCCACTGTTGTCGTTTTTACATTTTATTGTCGTTTAGAGGGCCTCAATCGGTTTCCTCGTTTTTCAGTCTTAGGAATTTTTGTCATTTTTCCTTTTTTACTTGCATCAATGTAACGAAAACCCTATTGGAAACTTCCAAGATAAATTTAAGAGATGTGCCTCTTTAAAATCATCTATTTAATTTTGTACCCTTCTTTTAAAGTTTTGTTCCTTTGAACTTTAAAATTAAGCAAAAATTATGTAGCTTATTTCTAAAGGTAAAAATTGAAATATAGCAGTTCTGAAAGAAAAAAATATTTAAAACTAATAAATATCCATAGTAATTATTACGATGCCTTTAATTTTTTACTTGTCAAATATTCTATTTTTTTGTTATATTTTAACAGCAACTAGTAAGACTATCGTAGTTGAAAATAAGAGCATAAATCATGTGTATATTAAGATATATACTTTTGAGTTCTAGTTCTTGAGAAAATTACATATCACATCATACTTTTAAAAACTGTATTTATTTATACCACATTTAAAAGTTGTGCTACCATACTACTATTTATATTATATATTTAAGTTATGCTACAGTTAAATATGGGTTGCTTTTATAAAAAAGTAAGTTTTGAAATAGTATTTATAAAAATTTACCTACTTATTTACCTATGCTATTTATATTCATAAATTAAATTCAATTTTCTACCTAAGCAAATAAATTCATGTATTCAGGTATCGATTCTTTAAAAAAAAAAAATTTCAACCTCATAAATCTTTGTGCCTTCATGGTGGTTATTTATCTAGTTTTCCCACTTCAGGAAATAGGGTGCTGGGGATGTCCAAATCTAGCGTTGTTCTAAAAAAATGGCCTGTCAATTCTATCAAAAAAAAAAAAAAAAAAAAGTTCAAAGCCCAAGGCCGACCACCTACGAAAATTGGGCAATCGATTGTTGTGTTCAAAGACCCATTAATATATTTAAGGATCTGGATATCTATTAATAGAAAGAGCTTACATAGTGGGGAAACATTCCCCAGAGTCTGAGATTACCCACTCGGAAACAGAGGACAGGAGAATCCCACCAAAATGATTACAAAAAGGACTCCATTTAGCTAAATAATGGGCAGCCATTCTATAAGCTCTATCAACTTATTGTTTTCATAATGGAGTTTTATGCTTTTCTAACACATTAAATTGGGACAAAATAAAAACCAAAGTTAACAAATGTATTTGAAAAAACTATGCTACCATATTATCATTTATATTATATGTTTAAGTTCTGCTACAATTAAATATGTACAATATTTATAAAATATAAGTTTCAAAAGATTGTATTTATAAATATTCATGTAATTAATTATCTATGCTATTTATATGCGTAAATTAACTTCGATTTCATACTAAAGCACTAAAGTCGTGTATTCAAGTACCGACTCTTTTAAAAAAGTATCAGCCTCCTAAGTCTTTGTGCCTTCATTGTGGGTTTTTTTTTTTTTTAGTTATAAAAAGGAGTCAGGTCAAAGATAAGCAGTATGCCCCGATACCAGGAAAGGAGTAGTCAAGACATTATATTGGTTTCTTCAATTCATCGGCCTAGGCCCACATTGGCTTACGACTCTAACCTAATGCATCAATAGCTATTGCTAGTGCGGGGGAACTTACAGAGGCTGCAGGAATTCAAATCTTGGCAAATAAAGCAGAGAAGCCTAGCACAGGCTTTAGACCACAACCTTCGATGGTGTGCCTTCATTGTAGTTACTTCTCAATTTGGGAATAGGGTGTGGGGGATGCTCAAGTCTAGGGTTGTTTAAAAAGAAAAAGGCCTGTCATCGATCTAAAAAAAAAATTTTAAAAAATTAAGGTTCAAAAACAAAGGCTGACCTTCCAAAAAAGTGAGCAATCAACCATCAGAAGAGCCTTCAAAGATTCACTAATACATACATATTCATATATTAATAATATGTGAATAAAAAGTAAAACTTTTGAATTTATAATAAAAAAACAAAAAGTTATCGGAATGTAAAGTCGTCACAAGTTTTAATTTTTAAATTAACATTTTTAGTTTCAATAGCTTTTCAAAATACTTTATTAGGCATTTCTAATACATCAAATTTGGAGAAAATTGCATGTCATGCCACATTTTTAAAAATTATATTCATTCGTGTAATACCTAGAAAAAAATTATACCATACAATCATTTATAGTATATATTAAGTTGTATCTCAAATAAACATATACGGTATTTATAAAAAACAAAATTTAAAAAATGGCAATTATGGAAAATTCCCTTAAAATTTAAGGCCAAGTTATTGTTGGTTTACTTTTAGTATTCTAGTTGGTTACCCTAGTTAGAAATCGACGAAATCAACCGTTGTCGGTTGAAAACTAATCAACTTTCTATTAATTCGGTCTAACTCTCAGGTCTGCTCTTTTATAACCCACCTTCATCTGTTAAAAACAGACCGATCAAAAATCGACGGAAACCGACCAAAGACACCGCACGTTAGTTGGAGTTTTAGGCCCAGAAGAAAAGTACAGATATGAACTTAGGCCGGACAGCAACTCTTTTTTACATGGGACATAAAAGTCAAAGCCACAAGACGAAAATGATTCGAATCAACCCCGAACACGTGTATGCTATCTTAGCGACACCAAAAGCTATGGCGTCGGATGAAGCCACTTGGTCGAATACATCTTCCATTCTTTCCCAAATCAAGGTTTTATAACGAAAAACCACAAAAAGAAAGCCACCAATTTCCACATATTACAGCATTAAGTTTGCCTTGTGGAGCACTCAACTTCAAACCACTCCAATTTCCGCTTATTTCTTTTTTCCTTTTCCCAGTTTATATAACATTATTATATTATTCTTAATTCATTTTCTATCTGCTTCCAAAGGCTACTACGTTTCAGGATTGGGAGTAAGCTCAGCTAAAAAAATAAATTTATCAGTAAAGCCGACGCCATAGCCATGGCGTCTTCAACAGCCACCAACCCTTTGCTCTCTTCCAACTTTTTCGGCACCAAAATCCTTCTCTCTCCTCCCACTCCCAAAACGCTCTCCACGAAAAGAAAGTTTCTCATTTCCAGAAACTTTCTCGACAAGAAACCCGATTCGAAACCTTCGAAGAACAACTCCATCCAAACCTAAGCCACTTTAGCCACTCTTCTCTTCTCCTCTCTCGCTCCACAAGCCCTAGCTCTCGACGCCCCAAACCCTCCTCCCCAAACCACCCCGCCACCGGTTCTCCAAGCCCAGCCCAGCCAATCGCAATCGCCGTTCGGCCAAAACCTCCTTCTCACAGCCCCGAAACCCGAATCCCGAAACGTTTCTGATCTCCCGGAAGGAAGCCAATGGCGGTACAGCGAGTTTCTCAACGCCGTGAAGAAGGGGAAAGTAGAGAGGGTGAGATTCAGCAAAGACGGCTCTGCCCTCCAGCTCACCGCCGTCGACGGCCGCCGCGCCACCGTCATCGTCCCCAACGACCCTGACCTAATCGACATCCTCGCCATGAACGGCGTCGACATCTCCGTCTCCGAGGGCGACTCCGGCAACGGCCTGTTCAACTTCATCGGCAATTTGCTTTTCCCATTCCTTGCCTTCGCGGGGCTCTTCTTCCTCTTCCGCAGGGCCCAGGGCGGGCCGGGTGGGCCTGGTGGGCTCGGTGGGCCGATGGATTTCGGTAGGTCCAAATCAAAGTTCCAGGAAGTTCCCGAAACTGGCGTCACTTTCGCCGACGTTGCCGGAGCTGACCAGGCCAAGCTTGAATTACAAGAAGTCGTTGATTTCTTGAAGAATCCGGATAAGTACACTGCTCTTGGAGCTAAAATCCCGAAAGGATGTCTTCTTGTGGGCCCACCTGGTACTGGAAAGACTCTTTTGGCCCGGGCGGTGGCGGGAGAAGCCGGAGTGCCGTTCTTCTCGTGCGCGGCTTCGGAGTTCGTGGAATTGTTTGTCGGAGTAGGGGCGTCGAGAGTGCGGGATTTGTTCGAGAAGGCGAAGTCGAAAGCGCCGTGCATTGTGTTCATTGATGAGATTGATGCTGTGGGGAGGCAGAGAGGGGCTGGGCTTGGAGGTGGGAACGATGAGAGAGAGCAGACCATTAACCAGCTCTTGACGGAGATGGATGGGTTTTCGGGGAATTCGGGTGTCATTGTTTTGGCTGCGACTAACCGGCCTGATGTTCTTGATTCTGCGCTTTTGAGGCCTGGGAGGTTTGATCGTCAGGTTACTGTGGACAGGCCTGATGTTGCTGGTAGAGTTAAGATCCTTCAGGTGAGATTTTTTTATGCAAGCAAGCTCTAGTAATTAAAGATTTTTTCCCCCCCCAAAAGAGCTCTTGTTTTTTTGGTTCTTTTTTAATATATGCGAAGATGGGTAGATGATTAAGCAGAAGTGTTGTTGCTCAAAACTTACAAATATGATGAATCACTGTAAAAGATTTAAGCTTTTTGTGTCAATTTTACCGTGGATTGACTAATAGATTTCAAGGTCTTTAATGCCGGATATTGATTTTAATAGATGAGAGACAATTAAGCTGAAATGTTATTGAAATTGGTTGAAAAATAAAAGTACGATAAATAATGGTTAAAGATTTGGATAGCTCACCATTTAAAGTTATTGTTCCTCAACTTAAAAAAGAGGTATTGGATGCTGTTACAAGTTGTTTACTATTTGTATGCTAGTTATGATTTATGCTAACTATAGTAAGAAGCTTTTTGCGTCCCTTTTCCCA
Organism: Artocarpus hirsutus; assembly: GCA_946598075.1. Lineage (NCBI taxonomy): Eukaryota > Viridiplantae > Streptophyta > Magnoliopsida > Rosales > Moraceae > Artocarpus > Artocarpus hirsutus. The sequence continues at coordinate 46,071 of CAMOHE010055103.1, forward strand.
TATAGTTATTCAGAAATGTATGCTGGATTCTACAATGCATTGAAGTTGGTTAAAGCTCACAAATACGACGGATCGTGGTTGAAAAGATTTAAGCTTTTGTTTAGGTTAGTTCAACATAAAGAAACCGTATTGGAAGTTTGTATGGTGTTATAGATTGTCTTACTACTAGTCTGCTAGTTAAGATAAGATTTTATTGTGTGTTCTGAGTTGAGTAGAAAAAGGTCACTGAAGGTAATTTTTTAATGGTGCAAAATTGATTCAAGAACACGAACTTTGATGGTTTATGTATGTGAAGAAGAATTAATGTATGAAGAACTTTTATTACTGATCTCCTGTTTTCTCAACGAGCCTTCATTGTTTCCAGGTGCACTCAAGAGGGAAAGCACTTGCAAAAGATGTGGACTTTGAGAAGATTGCAAGGAGAACTCCAGGTTTCACTGGAGCTGATTTGCAGAACCTGATGAACGAAGCTGCCATTCTCGCTGCCCGGCGTGACCTTAAGGAAATAAGCAAAGACGAGATATCCGATGCTCTGGAGCGTATAATTGCTGGACCAGAGAAGAAAAATGCCGTGGTCTCTGATGAAAAGAAGAAATTAGTTGCTTACCATGGTATCATAACAATCTGTGCCAATTGTTTCCAATCTCAGTTCTTTTATAGACTATTATTATTATTTTGAAAGGAAAATTATTTACTTGGCATAGTTGTGCCTTTCATTTTCAGAGGCCGGGCACGCTTTGGTTGGTGCATTGATGCCAGAATATGACCCTGTTGCGAAGATATCCATCATTCCACGTGGGCAAGCTGGTGGACTTACCTTCTTTGCTCCAAGTGAAGAGAGGCTTGAGTCTGGATTGTACAGCAGAAGCTACCTAGAGAATCAGATGGCAGTCGCCCTTGGTGGAAGGTTTGTCAACAAACTAATACTACTTGATGCATAACTCTTTCATTTTTTTTAAATGCTTTAAAAGATTATAGATACGTCTCATTTCTATCTTAAGCTTTTGCACGACTCTCATTCACACTTCTGGTTGATGATGCAGGGTTGCTGAGGAGGTGATTTTTGGGGAGGACAATGTGACTACAGGCGCATCAAATGACTTTATGCAAGTTTCGCGGGTGGCTAGGCAGATGGTCGAAAGATTTGGGTTCAGCAAAAAGATTGGACAAGTTGCTATCGGGGGGCCTGGAGGAAATCCCTTTTTGGGTCAGCAGGTAAAAAACTGCTTTTGTTACATGCATAAGAAATTGCCTGCTCTCCTTTTGCTGGTTCTAAGTTACATTCACTTAGCTGTATGATGTATTATACGCCTGAAGCTCAACTTTTGCTATGTGATATGCAGATGTCATCCCAGAAAGACTACTCCATGGCAACGGCTGATGTAGTGGATGCAGAGGTCAGGGAGCTGGTAGAAACAGCATATTCGCGGGCAAAGCAGATTATCACAACGCACATCGACATCCTTCACAAACTTGCTCAACTTCTCATAGAGAAAGAAACCGTTGATGGGGAAGAATTCATGAGTCTCTTCATCGATGGAAAAGCTGAGCTATATGTCTCGTGATTTCATGCTTGTATTATTGTGTCGACACTAGTGGTGTAATCATGTCTGTAGTATAATTTTCATACACATGTACACATCAAGAACCAATTAATTATTTCATGAAATTCAAAACGAAGAAGAAAAAATAGCATGAAGTTGATGCACAAGAAACAAGTTTCTCCTTCTCCCTATGATACATCTTCGTCAAAAGCCACAATTCCCCCAAATGATACGCAATACCTACCATTTCCTATGATACAAGAACCCCGCTTTTTTTTTTTTTTCTTCTTTTTTTGGTACAACAACAACAATGAGAACCGCTTTGAGTACAATATCAAATGCTTGACTGCCGATTATGATTTTTAAACCAAGAACAAAAACAAAAACGATGTACAAGGTTTGGCTTCTCAAGATGCTCTCCCGCCCCGTTGCTTCTTTTCTTCCAATGCAGCAGCCTCGTTCAACATGTCAGCTGCATCCTTGTGCATGTCTAGCTTGGCAAGGGCAACTGCCTGCATGTAAAATGCTGTGGACCAGTCAGGGTACACACATTGTGCCTGCATGGCGTCTCTGAGAGCGGCATCCGGTTGATCACAAAGGAGATGACAAAGACTTCGACGTGCATAAACGGTCGGAGAAACCATGGTTCCCACATCTATGAACTGCAAATACAAATGAGAAATTCAATTATGCGATGAAAAGGTTGGCGGGGGTATTGGACATGGTCGATCCCTATAGTTTGAACACTGCATATACATAACTAAGGACATAGCACATACCTGAGAATAACAGTCTATAGCTGTTTTGAAATCCTTGTCGCGAAATGCCAAGTCTCCACGCTTCCTTGCCTCCAACATATCTCTCATTTGTTGGGTCCATTCTTGGAAAGACAACTAAAGCAAAACAAAATTTTAGCATTGTACTGGAAATAATCCTCTGAATGTACAAACTAGAGCAATTAGCAAATAATTATTACCTCATTGGTTCCTTCATCATCTTTGTAGTGCGTCATTACCAAGATCTGGTGGATGGCTGTTAGGTCCATCCGAGAACAGGCATCACCCATTGCAGAAAGAGGGTGTTGTGGTGTAGGAGGTGCTTCCTCATGCTTCGGAATACCAAGCATCACATAAGATGGAACCTAAAAAATTAGTACCACATTTTAAGAAATCAAGAATATTTTACAGTTGCCCCATTAAAAACAAGTATTCTAAAACCTTACATCAGATTTATTTTGCAAAGGGGCAAGTGTTGCAACAAGTTCTTTGGTATTTGGCCGTTCCCTTGGTTCATACTGCAAGCAACGTGAGGCAAGCTCAAACACCACAGTTGCCTCTTCAGTTGAAAAATTTCCTTCCAAATGCGAATCCATTAAGAGAAGAATGTTCTTTCCCCGTATCATATCGAGAGCCTACAACACACAAATTGTTATAACCACATAACAACACCATGGCAGTTAACTTAGCTGACTCCTAATGAACCCCACTAGATAAGGCAAAAAAAGATCAAGAGTAAGATGTGATCACGTCCTGTAAATCGTCAAGCTGGAAGTAAAAAATTTTTGCCCCAATCATGCATCAATTCTAAGCAAAACTACTGGCGAGAGTTTTAAATACACGAATTCAAAAAAGATATGCACAATAGGAAGTCTAACACAAGTAAACAAGTAAAATAAACTCTATACGACCAACTTGGTAGAACAAACCTAAATTCAAGTACAATAGATGAACTACATAAATACCAACAGAGAGAGAGAGAGAGAGAGAGAGAGAGAGAGAGAGCTTACATGACTTGGAGGGATGTGCTTTCCACTGAGAAGATCCAAAAGGACAGTCCCAAAGCTGAAAACAACACTTTCTGGAGTCACCCTTCCTATAATATTAAAATAATGCAGGCCTTAACGGTGAGTATTGAGCAGCTCAATTTTTATAACCGTATGCAACTATATATCACAAAACAGATCAAAGAAATGCATAATTTCTGAAAACACTCTTACGCCAATATAAGATTCCTGAGTTTATACAGAAACAGAGATAAAAAGCATTTACCATTTCTTAGATATTCGGGAGGTGTATACGCAAGGTTAGTGCTATAACTTTTTCCATCCCTGCTATTTTTCATCAACCCGAAACAAGACAGCCGAGGATCACCATTCTGCCAAGTATTGTAACATCATAAGAAACACATCAGCTTATCAAACCATAGCAAATTGAACAAACTGAAAATAAAAGTGTTCAAAACTGATAAAAGATATTTGTCTAAGGACCTCATCAAAGAGAACTCTATATGCATTCAAATCATGATACAACGGACGGCCTTCGGTGCTGCAATAATCTAAAGCTTCAGCAATGGACAAAGCCACCCTTAAACGCATGGCCCACTCGATGGTTTGATTCTCCCCTGTCATGAAAATTTAAATTAAAGTTATTCCTAAAAAGACTTCAACAACTCTAGGAAGCACATTAGTGATGAATAAGAAACATTCTGTAACTGAGATCGTTAAGCCCAGAAGTTAATTCATGATAACTAACATTTTCTCTCTTCTTTTTGTTAGATTTGTACAAAAGGAAATATTTTTACAACCATATTACTCTACAAGCTTCCTAAGTTCCAGAATCCGAAGTTATTGTACATCATTAATTTCAAACGGACTTCATGTGATGGAATTGAATAAAGCAACGAATATAACCGAATCAATGCGATGTCAGGTAAGTCTTCATTTATATTAACTTCCTCCTTTTGAATTAACAAACTACCATATTCCCAAAGCTTTTTGAAAATTAAATTCAATGTACAGGCTATAGATTTATCACCTAACACTAATCTTATCGAACTTACAATGGAAAAGGTGCTTAGCAAGGGTGTCGTTGGGCATATACTCGGCAACCAGAAGCCTCTCGTCGCCATCACAGCAATAGCCAATCAAATTAGCAAGCCTCTTGTGCCTCAGCTTTCCAACACCCCTGGCTTCATCCTAAAAAACGAGGATTAAACAAAAATTCAGAGAAACCACGATTAAATCAAAACCCTAGAAGATGAAAAAAAAAAAAATCAAAGGGAGTTCAATGAGAATCGTGGAAAGTACGGCGAATTGCTGAGGATCGGGCCAGGCGAGCTTGGTGAATTTCTTGACGGCGATCCAACGGCGGTTGTTGTTGTTCTGGTTCTGAAGGCGGCCTTTGTAGACGACATTGGGGGCTTTCTCGCCGCTCTCGGAGACGATGAATTCGGAGCTGAAGTTGTTGGTGGCGGCGCTCAGGTCGGCGAGCGAGAACTCCAAGAATCCCGGCGAGCCTCCTGCGGCAGCGGAGGCGGCGGCGTCGGTTCCATTGGAGGAGTGATTGTTCTGTCCCTGCTGGTGGTGGTGGTGGGAGGGATGGTTCTTGTGGTCGGCGTTCGGTCCCCTCAAGGAAGATGCGCAACAGCCCATAACTTGGTCGAGTTGACTCAGTGCCCCGCTTCCGCCAGCTGTTCGTTAATAATCATAGAGAGATGAGCAAGGAGGGAGAGAAAGAGAGAAGTGGGTTTCATTGACAGAGATAAATATACATCTATGTATGCGGAAATTTATTTATATACACGTGTGTGTATTTCAGAGAAGACGCCCGTGTGCGTTGTGAGAGAGTTAAAGAAAGATCTTAAGGAGCGATGTTCAGGAGCAGCTTTCTTTTCCGTCTCATTGCCTTGTCTTCTCTCTCTTCCCGCACTGACAAAAACCTTTGTCTCCGTCAGTTTCTTCCCTACAGTTGGATTGCCCTTTAAAATCGCAAAGGGCAATTTCGTAATCTTGAAACAAGTCTGGCCAACGTCTCGTTGTTATTATCAGTAATATTTAGTACAACATTATCATTATGTATTGTCTTAATTTATTAGCTCCGACTTGTTTGACAAGCTCTATTTTGACCATAACTTCAGTTATTAACATTTTTATATACTATAATAATAATAAATTAGATGTTTAATAAAATATTAAAAACTGTAATTTTTATCATAAAATTATTTATAAATAGTATAAAGCTCTCATATGCTACAGTAATAATAAAAAAAATTACTACAGTGTAAAGTTCTCACATGCTACAGTAAAGTAGTTCTTATTATTGGTTCTCATTACCTTCCAAACACGCCTAAAATCTTCTTAGAGACTTTTATCAAACATTTTATCAATGTGTTAAAAAATCTTCTTAGAGACTTTTATTGATTGCTGTTATTTATCAAAACATCATTTGATTTGATTATAGCCTAATCTTAAGAAAAAAAATAATGGTTTTGCCATTTCATTCTTAAAACAAAATTTTTTTTAGACATAAAAAAACTCATTTTTTTTAAAGCGTGTAAAAAAAAAAAAATCGAACGATGGCAAGGATAGTTAAAAAAACTGAAACGATAGTTTATGTGTAACCGTGTCCACTTTTGGGTTTGACTGCTATGCGTTCCAAAATTCTAGCAGCAAAACAAAAAAAAAGAAATTAAAATGGAATTTTCATGTAACAAGAATTCTTTTTCTTATTATACATTTAGTGTGGGTTTAAAATTAAAAATCTTTGTAAAACTTTCTTATTTATGATTCAATCCCATTTGATGATTTTCCATTTTAGCCCTTCTACTGTTAATGGTAAAGAGCTCAAAATTGTGGAAGTTGAGAAATCTTGTAATAAGGGATACGATGAATATTGAAGAGTCATAGCCGAGACAAAACGCGGTGCGTGTGGAGGACGAGTTAGAAGATAATAGATTATAGATATACATACATATAAATACAAAATAAAATAGAATATAAAGGCCCTTTATTTGGTGATCCACTTGTTCTTTTTTGTTTGGACATTGCCGCCTTACGCTTTCGCACTTTTCGCCACTTTCTTTCGATTATGATAATCTCGTAACTGCGCCACCGATTAATTACGTTATTAAAAGCTCCAAGCCATGAATGTATTATTAATTTGATCTAAATATATAGATATTACGAAAATATTTAAATAGAAACAAAAAATAAAAACATACAAATTTTATGTAGATATCTAGGATGAAAAAAACTATAAATACAGAAGAAGAAAATCGTTAAATTTAAAAAAGATTATAAAAGAATGACGAATAAAATATAGATATAAACATAAACAAAATCTTATAGGCCTAAAATATAAAATAAACCATCCAAAATACAAAGATCATCTCATAAAAAATCTCACATTTATTCTTTTATCATAATCGTCGCACCGCGAGCCTTTTGAATTAGACTAAACTAAATTCGAATCGTCAAACTCTAACAATATATATATATATATTTATATTTATATATTCAGGTGGACTTCGAAACACATTTCATAATCACAACTCAATGAGAAAGCAAAAAACCTTACGGCTTGCCGGCTACCTCTTACATCACGTACCAATATCCTCCAAACGGACGCAATCCATTGGGATCTTTGATTTATTTATTTATTTATTTATTTGTATTGTTTAAAAAGATAAGTGATATATTGGACCTCGGCGGACGAAAAAGACAGATCGATCCTCACAACGTGCAAATGAGGCCACAGTACTCCAACTCGAAATATTATCCTAAAATTCAAAATTCTCAGCATGGCCGTGTCAACTGTTCAAACTTCGAAAATTGTATTTACGCCACGCAACGCGCCTTCTCTACTGTTGACCTTACGCTGACCCAAAAGGTTCAACTTCCACAGCGTGTTACAAGCAGTTTTCAGCTCAAAATAATCAAAAGAATGTGTCGTCTATGATAGAATTTCAGAACCTTTTAACCAAAAAAAAAAAAAAAAAAAAAACAGAGAGAGAGAGACTAGCTTCTAGTCTTTTTTTTATTAGTAAAAAAACAGATTAGGTGGAAGCCATTAGTCATACTGATATGGCTTTTGTTTTTGAAAAGAACATTTGACTTTTTATTAGCATGGTGGAATATATCATATTAATATTTTAATTTCAGTGCCTCATGAAAAGAATGGCATCTGCAAGGCTTCAATTCAAGCAATAGGAATTTCTCCAACAGCATTTGCATAAAAAAGTCACTAAACACAATAGAAAATACAAGATCTTCTAATGATGAAAAAGCGTTGGCAGACATGGTGGTCATTATGTCACAGTGAAGAATCCAACCACCCGACTTTCGTTACAGAAAGCTTTCTCAAACAAATTTGCACACACCCTTTACTTACAACCTATGGCAAGAGAATTAAGCAAGCAAAACTGATGATAGTATTCACACAAGTTAGGCATTGTGGACCCTTCTATTTTTTCTTGTTGTGAGGCCAAGAATTTGAGTATTTTAACTTATAGGAAAAGGAATGAGCCCAGTTGTTGCGAATTTAGGAATCACTTGGTCCTCAGTAGTATGAAGACCAGGTTAATCAAATTAATCAGCCAACCCCCAATAGCAAGAATCATGAAGTTACCGCAAAATTGATGTATAACAAGGCAGACAAGTACCTAATTATAGGAGTGAAAATTTATGCACCACTTAAAGTCTCGGAAGCATGTTTGCTGACTTCTTCAATTCGAAGGCGGAGTTCCTCGTATAAGAGCATGGAATTTTGCATGAATTTCTCCATGGCCATAAACATCTGCTTCAAACCCAATTGCAAGTTACCATACCTGGTAATTTCGCTGTGGTTAACAAAACTACCCGCTTTCTGACAAGTGCGACTTCCCGAGATTACTATATTCATCTCTCGACCCTGCATCAGCTTTTGCATCTTTTGCTCCTCCTTCTCCAAGATTTTAACTTTCTTCTCGATTTCTTTGTCTGCAATAACTATTTGCTGAAGATCCACATTGTGCTCCTTCAGCAACAGATCTATTCCTGCAAGAAATCCCTGGATTGCTCCAATCACTTCGTTTTCTGAGAGTGTATCCATGGCTTGTGTCCAGTGATTCAAGATGACAAACACCGGGGGTGCACCGAGCCTACCAGGAGAGAAGGGAATTAAACCATCAGGTGTTTCTTCGGGTTCGTATAGAAGACATCTCATGAGCCAACCGTTCAAGGACTTTACACAGTCCTTTTGACTAAAAACCCATTTGGAGAAGCTTATATTCCAGGTTTGAATCTCTAACTTGAGCTGTATTGCCACTTTAAGATCATCATTATTCAGTTTTCCATCATATGTGATGGCATCTAAACCTTTGGCTTCCGCAACCGTTTGGCACTGGGACTTGTGACATTCTAGCATGGCTTTCCACATTTGGAGCAATCTAGAACATCAAACTGATATCAGCCCCAACAAAGAACATCGTGAAATTTAAGCTTAAGACATATCTTCCATTTCGAGAATCTTTTCAAGGCAACTCTTTGATTTTATGTTTTCTGGTTTATGTCAACAAGGTCCCTTCTACAGAGGAAGTTCAACTACATTTTTAAGATTGAAATTTTAAGGAAAAAAACAGAATATAACGAAGTATTAGTTAGGGAAAGATAATACCTGCAAAAGCTAGCAACAAACAGTTATTTTTTGCTCACCTACAAATGCCAGTACTTGCTCGAAGTATCGCCATTCAAAATTAAGTCCTGAACTATTTTTTACTATGTTTAACTTGCACATATTTTCAATCAGTTACTTAGTAAACATAAGCGCCTGGACTCAATCCTGGAGACAATTCCTACAACCGCACAATCAAACACTTAAGCAAACAAAAATGAGTAGCTTATATGCCGCCGAGCAATACTTGAAAGTTGAAAGATCGGTTCAGAATGATTTGGAGTCCATTTGTTTAAATTAAAAGCATTAACCTTTAGAAAAATAATCACTTTTTCCTATCATTAGTATAACAAAAGTAGTTTGGTCAAAGAAGAAATTTAAAAAGCCAACAGGAAAAGAGCCCTACATAGACAAAATCTAGCCTTGTAACCTTGCCAGTTTATCGAATTGTCTATTTTTATGTAAAGCCTAAACAACAGTACAAAGCTTGCGTTAGACAAAAGTTAATAGGTTTGGGAGCCATGGTTCCAACCAAACAGTTTTATCTCTCACATGCTACGATGTTTTTAGTTCCAATTCATTTCTTAAACGGCCTAAAAGCTTAGAAAAAATTTTGTCATTACCTGTTGTTCAATTCTTTGATCTGAGGCCACAATTCTTCGTCCCTCAACTTGTTGATTGAAATTGAAATCCTGTCAACAATCTGAAAAGCAATCTTCAATTTAGTTGATAAGTCCCTCAGCAAGGCCTTAGTGGAGTTAGCTTTCTGAGCTTTGTAAGCAGTAGCGCCCTCCTTATCCAAATATTTCAGCTCCTGTAACTTCCTCTGGTGAACCATGCGCAGTTTTTCCTCAGCCTACACAAAACACTCAAAGACCATATTAACTTCCACACAATTAAAAAATAAAATAAATTAATTAAAAATTATACCTTGACTTCATTATAAAGTTTCTTCTCCCACAATAAGAGCTTCTTTAAAGTTGAAGAGAGATTCCTGGGACTAACACCCATATCTTCCTCAAAACACAAACGAAATGAATCTACATTTTGACATATACCACCAAAAGAAAATATTTTAATATTTTTAACCAACCAAAACTTGATTAAATCTTGATTAAATGAGAGAAAACAAGTAATAATTACCTTGATTAAGAGGCATTCTCTGACGGTGGAAGAGCAAGTTGAGAACTTCGTTTCCACACTCTGACGCTTGAACGAACAGAACCTGAATCACATTCAAAGCTTCCGAGACGCTAATCGGAGCCGTCGAAGCAGCTGAGTCGCTCGCCTTCTCAGACATTTCCTCCTCCTTCTTGTTATCCTCCACAACTCGAACCTCGTACGTCGTCGTTTTATCTTCCACTGTTGCCTCCTTACTCGTGCTTGTTTTCTCGTCTGATCCCTCCGATTTCCCCTTCTCCGCCGCCGATTCTCTTTCGCTTTCCAAATTCGAAGCGTACAACCGCTCGTACCTCTCGAAAGTGTCGAACAGGTTCAGGAAATCCCACGCCGAGCCGAGCGAAGCCGGAGGTGGCGACGGCGGTGGCTTCGAAGGAGCCGAGCCGCCGTTAATTGCAGGGCTCGAGAAGCCGAAATTGTGAGCGATTAAGTTCTTGGTTTCGTCTTCGCTGAGGAAACTAACCCGATCTTTGTCGTCCACTGAATCCGAGCTGGATTTCTCCGGTAAAGTAGCCAGCGACGGAGAAGGTTTCGGAGGCTCGGCAGCGTTATTAACGATGGCTTGGTGGCGATTCGCGTTGTGAGCGAAGAAGAGGTGGAGACTGGGGCCCAGTGTTGTAAGGGAGTCCAAGTAGGCGGCGTGGGCGTCGGAGAAGGAGTGGCTATGGCGGAGAGCTTCGTCAAGGTACTTGCAGCGGTCACGGCACAGAGCCACCGCAGGGAGGTCATCGAGCTTCGAGTTGGCGCAACCCATGACCAGACGTCTTCTCTCAAGGCTCAAAACCAGGCAAACTCAGATTCCCAGTAAGTGACGATCGACCACTACTCCGACAAAGATTTTAGACGGTGAGAAAAAAGGCTTTTTGGTTTTTGACTTCTCTCTGAGTGTCTCAGGTTTTGAATCGACATGCACTTGAGTTTAATGTTTAATGTTTTTTTTTTTTTTTAATGTTGTTAATTTAATGTCGTATTTATGCTTGTGTTCGGAAATGGAAAAGGACCACTTTTGTGTTTGGTGTTTCAGAAGAGGGAAAGTCTGGCGGCATAGTTTAAGTGCGTAGTGTGTGCTAAATACAGTACTATCCTCAAATATATCTCACAACGTCTCATTTTTCTTTGTTTGAGATTACTTTTGTTTTGCAATGATATCCCTACTTTCTATAATTATTACACCGGAGTATTTGTAGTGATGCCACTAACGTATAGTGAAATTTCTCATGTAACTTTCCTTTCCCTCCTATGTCGAAGAGTATGTTTAGAAAGCTGGTAAGAACCATTAGTTAAAACTATTTTTATTGTAGTATATAAGAGTTTTACACTAGTAAATTTTTTTTATTATTACTGTAACATGTGAGAACTTTATATTGTTTATAATTAAATTTATGATAAAAACCTCAATCAAATGGCAGCTTAATTTTAAGCCCTTACGTGGACCAAAGAATGGAAATGAGAAAACAAAAAGAAAAACTGAGAAACTACAAGGCAATTGATTATAAATTTATTGTGAATTTGACAAGAAGCAAAAGGCGTGAGATTTTACTTTCAAAACGATCATAATTCTAATAATCATAACTCGTAAACAAAAAGCATCCCATTAATTTTTTGTCATTTGGTAAAGATTAACCGTTGGTAGTTCCTACCCAATTATTTCATGTACACCAAATTTAGGCCAACAATGAGTAATATCTCAGATAGGATTTTTGAATGAGACATACCATCTCAAAAGCAGGTCCTGGTGGAATTCCAACTCAGTAAATTTTGGCTTCTCATGGTTTTGCTTTTGGACTGAAGGACTAGAAGGAATGGGTGGTTATGGTCCTCTCATGCAACCTTTTATCTTAAGCCTAATTCCCAGAAGAGCCAGTCTTTCTATCTGTTTATGGATAAATATATACATTCATGGTAAAAGAACTGACTATGAAATGATTATATATACAAGTCTTTAACAGGCAATACTGGCAGAGCACTAAAGGTACCCACAAATTGCTTGCCATAAAACCGTGTATCTTGCTGGTAGTTTATTTCCTTTTATTGTTTTTTTAATTAATTTTTATGATAAAGCATGCATTTTGATCTTATCGATAACTCCTATTATTTTAACCATTAGATTAACTTTTCAATGGTCTAATCTTTACTTTATAGTGTAAAATACAATGTTTTTATTTATTAATCAGTAACAATAAATACGTACCAGTAAAGTCAAAATATCAACCCTACTATAGGTTTTACCCCCCTTTTTTCACATACCATATTATTCAAAACCCATAACGTGCATGGAAGTGCTGCAGAATGATTTCGTTCAATCTTCACGGTGATTTGAAAATGACGTCTCGTAACTTTTGAATTTTTGCATATGCCTTTGTTTGATTTTGCTTTTTCCTTTTTCTCTTAATCAGGTTTGATGGGAGTGGAGCCCAAAATACGTCCTTACGAAAGCTTTGCTTTGCATGGCCCGTCGTCCTTTTCAGCGTGTTGTTAACGGATCCCGGTCGGCCTCGTGGGCCGCGTCCTGTTTGATTAAATAACAAGACCATTTTCTGATTTCAAAAGCCGAATATATTTCTTGTCCAGTTCGGATGTTATTTCGAAACTTTTAATAGTTTAATAATCTTTGCAATAGATTAGTACGTTGAAACTCAACGTTGATTTATAATCATAAAGAATCTTGTCTCCCCATAATGTTGTTGTTTTGTTCATGTTCCAAATTGAACACAAATTTCGCTCAAAAACGCCAACATTCAAAAACAACGATCATGTAACAGTATAAACAAAAAGCAAAAAGAAAATTCTGTTTTATAAATGAACTTGTTTTTACAATAAAGAGAGATTCAAACACAAGAATGTGCAAACTACATTATTCCAAGAGATATTTAAAATACAAGCATTGATCAGATATCATATAATTAAGAAATCAGAATATGGAGAATTTTGTAGTTTAAGAACTTCTAATATTGCTTTAATTAGTTTTTAGGTTTTTTTTTTTTTCATTTTTTTCTCGTCCCCAACATTTATCCCATATTGCATATTGGTTCCCAACTTTTTTTTAATGCATGCCATGTAAATTCTTGACCTTGTAAGGGTTGTTGCATATTTATGTTCGTCCTACATAGCATTCCGGTTATAAGTTTTTTTTTCTTTTTTTTTATTAATATATATAGTTTTTTGCCTGTCACTTCCCTGCAGAAACACATTACGAGAGTATTTGATGGAAAAAAGAACAATCTATCCAGCAAATTTTCTTCTCTTATGCAAGTTTCTTTTCCCCTAAATTTTTTTCGGTCGAGTTCTCAATAAAATGTTGCATAACATGGTTGAATTATAGTTCATTTGGAAACATAATTCGAATCAAATATTTAAAACTGAAAACACTGTATCAATTTAAATTTGTGAGAGAAAACACCAAGCAAATTTAGTTTGAACCCAAAAATTTTTATTCGAATTAGTGTTACAAAGGCACTCTTAATTGCAAAACGGCAAAAGGCAAATAGTGCTTCTCTAAAAGTGTAACAGCTAGCAAAACAGGGAAAAAAATACAGTATAAAATTCTTTTTGGCTTAATTCCTTAAAACTTATGCGTTTGCAATTTCCTGTTAAAACTATGGATAGGTTCATTTCTATGCAGTATAATAGATGGCCTTGTTTTACAAGTCTATTGATCTCATTTGATTAGAAATTTTCTTTCATAGATATGTTGTTGAAAGAGCTAGTTGTGTGCTCAAAATTGACGCGTCTATTTGAACTTTTGTTATTGGAACTTTATAGATGTTGTTTCTCTCTCTTGAGCATTCTCATTTAAAATTACCGTTGGAGCCAATCTATGTCCGACCCAAGCTTCCTAGTCTATCTTGGAGCCATTCATTTTAGCATTAATGTTTCTACCTCTTTGTTCTGAAATGATTTTTTAAAAATAAAGTAAAAAAGATAAAGTGTCAACATAATATGATCAGCCAATATCTAAGGACCTTGTTCTCATGAATTCAAAATTAGATTTTAAAACTTGTTGAAATATAAAATCTTAATAGAAAAGAAAAATCATAATAAGAACTTACAATCACTCATCATGAGGGAATTAAAGCAAATAAGCGAATATATGAGAAGAAAAAAGCCTATAACGACGTGAATTAAAAAAATCTATAGATATAGAAATGATCAAGTTGTAAAGTAAAATAGTATTATTTGCTATTTGAATTTCAGACTCGATGGTTCCCTAAGACCTTTTGTCTTGATGTTAAAGTGAACGAAAAAATACACAAAAACTGTTGGGTTTGGTGCCCTAAAAGCTGTGACATTATATATTTTGATAATAAATAAATAAAGTTATATTTATAATTATTTTTGTTGATATATGTGTTATGAATACAGTTATAAACATCAAGAAAATTCTATGATTATTTATGTGACTATAAATTTAACATATAAGTGTTATATGCTTAGGGATAAAATTTATAGATAATAATCTAAATAGTCTGCAATAATTAATTAAAGTTTGGGATCTTTAATTATGTATTATAAGTACGGTCCAATCTCATTTAAAATGAAATAGTCATTATCCAGACTATTAATGTAGAGACATTGGATTGGAGGTACATTATGTAATGAGATTATATAAGACTGGGCCAGATAAATTTTAAATCTCTAATAATCATCCGTTACAAATAGAGTATTCAAATTTATCACTATGATGATCATATATTTGACAGTCTTAATCCTGAGTATTTATTAGACTCCTATTTATGACATTATGTTTTTTGACTTGCATGGTAAGATTTGTGTAAGTACAGATCATAACTTAGCATCTTAGAAATATAATGTAATAAGTGGCTGGGAATAATATTATACAGATATAAAATCAATTTCTTCCCTATGGAAGTTAGAAAAATAGTTCTCTTGAGTGATAATTTAAGGTTTGAACAGTAGAGCGCTCGTTCATAATAAGATTATGAATTAACTGTTCATTAGAGAATTATTGGAACTCAAAGATAAAGATATAATAAGAGAGGTAAACAGAAATTGAACCTAGCTCTTATTATGAACTATTTATGGAGGACTGACTTATATGCAATGATTATATCAATGGACTACTCGCTAATTTTCTTTGAGTAATTTTACTATAACGTCAAGAGTTCAGTTTCAGGTTTTTAGTGGAGTAACACTGAAACTAATAAATTTGACACATTAATTAAAGAGTTTGACT
>CAMOHE010055104.1:0-89377 GCA_946598075.1 Artocarpus hirsutus
GGTTAGACTTAACTAGATTATCAAAATGGTTTTGGACCTAGGGCATTAAATGGGATTTTAATTTTCAAGGACATATGATGTCAAATCCAATATTTATCCAAGAGTTACATAAGATGTAATTGGTAAAGTGTTACCTACCTAAATAACCATACTTTAGGTGATAAGCCAAAGCTTACTTAAAGTGAGGTGAAATATGGATCTTGGCCCACTAAAATTACAATTGTTGTGATTGCCAAATTAATATTGAGGGTTATTGATTTGATAAAATTAGTGGGATTTAAATTATGCCTCGTTAAAAATTGTTTAATAAAATGCTATGTACTCTGTGTATATATTTGTTGTAGATAATGGCATCAAACACCACATCTAACTTGTCACTGCGAATGATCCTTGAGAAGGATAAGCTCAATGGGACTAACTTCCTTGACTGGTATAGAAACTTGAAAATTATTCTTAAGCAAGAGAGGAAAGAACATGTTCTTGATCAACCTATCCCTGATGAACCAACTGCTAATGCTCCTAAAGCTCAAAAGGATGCTCACAGTAAGCATCTCAATGACGTTGTTGATGTCACTTGCCTTATGCTTGGAAGCATGGAATCAGAGCTTCAGAAGCAACTGATGGAAATGGAGGCTTATACCATGATAGGCCATCTTAAGGAAATGTTCCAAGAGAAGCTAGAATTGAGAGGTTTGCCACGTTAAAGGCATTACTCTCATGCAAGTTGACTGCTGGCAGTTCAGTGAGTCCTCATGTTCTGAAGATGAAGGGTCATCTTGATCATATGTAGAAACTTGGTCTTGAGATTAGCCAAGAGTTGGCTGTTGACATCATTCTGTAATTTTTGCCAGATGCATATGATGGGTTCGTTATGAACTACAACATGCATAATATGGAGAAGACTGTTTCTTAGTTGCATGGGATGCTTAAGACTGCTGAACAGAACATCAAGAATACCAAAGATGTTTTGATGGTTAATAAAGGGAAAGGTATGAAAAGAAAAGGAAAGGGTAACAGCAAGAATAAGGCTTCCAAGGACTTTAAGAAGCCCAAGCCCAATCCTAAACCTAAGGCTAAACCACCAAAGGAAGGAGTATGCTTTTTCTGCAATGAGCCTGGTCATTGGAAAAGAAACTACAAGCTCTATTTGGATGATCTGAAGAAGAAGAAGAGTAATGGGACTACTCCTTCAGGTATTTATGTTATAGAAGTCAATTTGTCTACTTCTGATTCCTGGGTATTAGATACTGGATCTGGATCTCGCATTTGTACCAATGTGTAGGGTCTTAAGAGGAGTAGAACCTTGGCTAAAGGCGAAGTGGACCTACGAGTTGGAAATGGAGCAAGAGTTGCTGCTTTAACTGTAGGAACATATGAGTTGACTTTGCCTAGTGGACTTGTTTTAAGTTTAGAAAATTGTTATTATGCACCTGTTATGAGTAGGAATATTATTTCTGTTTCTTGTTTGGACAAGCAAAATTTTGAGTTTATTATTAGGAATAATAAATGCTCTATTTATCGTGATAACATTTTCTATGGATATGCTCTACGAACAAATGGTCTTTATGTTCTAAACATTGAAAATACAAATGAAAAGTCCATCTATAATGTAAATGCAAAGAAGTTTAAATCTAAAGATTTAAACCCTACCTATCTTTGGCACTGTCGTTTGGGCCATATAAATGAGAAACGCATATCAAAACTCCATCAACATGGGCTTTTGAATTCATTTGATTTTAAATCATTTGAAGTATGTGAGTCTTGTTTATTAGGAAAAATGACTAAGACACCTTTTACTGGACATAGTGAAAGGGTTAATGACTTATTGGGCCTTGTACATTCTGATGTAAGTGGACCATTAAGTTCTACAGCTAGAGGAGGTTTTCAGTACTTTATTACTTTCACAGATGATTTTAGTAGATATGGTTATGTCTATCTAATGAAACAAAAGTCTGAATCTTTTGAAAAGTTCAAAATTTTCAAAAATGAAGTACAAAATCAACTTAGTAAAAGTATTAAAGCACTTCGATCAGATTGATGTGGTGAATACTTAAACCAAGAATTCATTGATCATCTTAGAGATTGTGGGATAGTCTCACAATTAACTCCACAAGGAACACCACAATGGAATGGTGTGTCTAAACAGAGAAATCAAACTTTATTGGATATGGTTCGATCTATGATGAGTCAGTCAGATTTTCTAATATCCTTTTGGGGATATGCTCTAGAAACTGCTGCGTTCATATTGAACAGAGTTCCACCAAAGGCGGTTCAAAAGACACCACACGAGATGTAGACTAGGAAGTCGCCCAGTTTGTCTTTTCTTAAGATTTGGGGATGTGAGGCTTATGTGAAGCGTCAAATTTTAGATAAATTGACACCCAAATCAGACAAATGCCTTTTTGTGGGGTATCCTAAAGAAACTAAAGGATATTACTTCTATAATGCTTCTGAGAACAAAGTGTTTGTTGCTCAGAATGGTGTCTTTTTGGAAAGAGAATTCATTTCTAAAGGAACTAGTGGGAGTAAAGTTCAACTTGAAGAAATTCAAGAACCACAAAATAGCATTGAACCACCTATGGAATCTCAACTGGATCAACAAGTAGTTGTTGACCCTAAACAAGTAGCACAAGGCCCGAGGAGGTCTAGTAGGACACATCAGAGCCCTAAGAGATATGGATTTCTCTTAACTGATAATAATAATGTGATGATTGTGGATCAAAATGAGCCCACATCCTACCAAGAGGCCATGAATAGCCATGAGTATGATAAATGGCTAGAAGCCATGAAGTCAGAGATGCAATCCATGTATGATAATCAAGTATGGACTTTGATTGATCCTCCTGATGGTTTAAAAACTATTGGGTGCAAATGGGTTTTCAAAAAGAAAATGGACATGGATGGCAATATACATACCTTTAAGGCAAGGGTGGTTGCAAAAGGTTTCAAGCAAACACATGGTATAGACTATGACTAAACTTTTTCACCAATTTCTATGCTTAAATCCATTCAGATTCTCCTCTCCATAGCTACATACTATGATTATGAGATTTGGCAAATGGATGTCAAAACAACGTTTCTTAATGGAAACCTACTTGAGGATGTGTATATGACACAACCCGAGGGTTTTGTTAGTCCTAAGAATTCTGGAAAGGTTTGCAAGCTTGAAAGATCCATTTATGGATTGAAACAAGCATCTTGGAGTTGGAATCTTCGTTTTGATGAAGCAATCAAAGAATTTGGTTTCATTAAAAATGAAGATGAGCCTTGTGTTTACAAGAAGGTTAGTGGGAGCGCAATAATCTTTCTGGTACTATATGTTGATGACATATTACTCATTGGAAACGATATCCCTACTCTACAAAATGTTAAATCATGATTAGGGAATTGTTTCTCAATGAAAGACTTAGGTGAAGCTGTCTATATTCTAGGCATCAAGATCTATAGGGATAGATCTAGGAGGCTTATTGGCCTAAGTCAGAGTACATACATTGATAAGGTATTGAATAAGTTTAGTATGCAACATCCCAAGAGGGGATTCTTGCCCATGTCACATGGAATTAGTCTCAGCAAGACTTAGTGTCCAATGACACAAGATGAGCAAGATCGCATGAATAAGATTCCATATGCTTCTGCAATTGGATCTATCATGAATGCAATGTTATGTACTTGACCTGATGTCTCATACGTGTTAAGCATAACCAATAGATACCAATCAAATCCAGGTGAAAGTCACTGGACAGCAGTCAAGAATATCCTTAAGTATTTGAGAAGAACTAAGGATGCGTTCTTACTGTATGGAGGAAAAGAAGATGAGCATGTTGTAAGTGGTTACACAAATGCTAGCTTCCAGTCTAACAAGGATGACTTTCAATCGCAGTCAGGTTATGTGTTCTGTTTGAATGGAGGTGCAGTGAGCTGGAGAAGTTCAAAGCAAGACACTGTTGCTGATTCCACAACAGAAGCTGAGTATATAGCTGCCTCAGAAGTAGCTAAGGAAGCAGTTTGGATCAAAAAGTTTATTACCAAATTGGGTGTTGTTCCTAGTATATAAAATCCAGTAGAGTTGTATTGTGATAATAATGGGGCCATAGCATAGGCTAAGGAACCTATATCACATCAGCGATCCAAACGCATACTCAGACATTATCATCTCATTCAAGAAATCATTGAGAGAGGCGACGTGAAGATATGCAGAGTACCTATAAATGACAATGTTGCTAATCCACTCACTAACCCTCTTCCATTGCCTAAGTATGAGAGTCATACTAGGACAATGGGTATTAGATACAATATTGATTAGGCCTAGTACAAGTGGGTGATTGTTAGTGATGTGCCCTAGGCCAATTATATAATGACCACATATTGATTTCACTACATTTGCATTTTATTAATAAAGAGGCATTTTCATTATTGTTTTTAATTCTAATTCTATGAATAGTTAATTCTACCTAAGGTCATCAAGTATGTGACTTGATAGTAAAACTCTTAGGCAAAAATTGAATTATATTATAAATTATCCCTAGTCGGTCATTATTATCGGGATAATAATGAATGAAGACTAGTATGAAGTTTGAGTGATGATTATGTTTTACTAATCATGTGTATGAGATACTAAGTCAACTCATGGAAACATATTTGAGAAATAATGTATTGGATTGACCCGTTATGAGAATATTGCATAAATAATCGTCCTAAGTGATTCTCATCACAATAGTATTATCCTAGTCCTTTGACCTGAAATCACCATGGTTTCCTACATGACAAGTTCTATATTTTGACACAATCTAATATTATCTTTAATAGGATGATGGAATAGATTGTTGTTGGATGTAGAGTGAATCATGTGAGAAATATGAGTGATTAAGAAGGAATTTGTTCTTCATTTATTATGAGAAAGATATTTATGGGCCCCTCGATAAGTTAGACTGAAGAAAAATGTATGGCCATACTGGAATGAATTGATAAGGGTTATCAATATCAGTCTACTTAAGATCGAGAAATAATATGATTCAATAGTGTAAGGATGAAAAAAACCATGCCTTATGTTCAATCAAGGTATCTAGAGACAAAAGGACTTTAATACTTATTGTGGATTAGGTTATGTCGGATTATTGACATTCGCATAACTTGGGTAATTATAATGTCTTACTAGAGGCCACTTATGATTTGTGGGCTAGAAACAGAATTTCAAGCCCACTACCAACGTTATGTGAACCTACAAAGTCGTACACTTAGAATAGACCAAGAACGAATTTTGGGTTAACTGTGTCTAGGTTCGATGAACTTGATAATATACAGAGTCGTTGGACTAGATATGTCTAGGTTCATTGAATTTGACATTATCTAGATTATCTGAATCATATTCAAATTACTGACATTATCTAGATTTTTTGAATCATATTCGAATTACAGACATTATCTAGATTCTCCGAATCATATTCGAATTATAGTTTACCCTAGTTAAAATCTGACTCTATCTCGAAGTCAATAGATAATATATATATATATATCTGTTTTAGGGTATCTAGTCGAATGGAGAAGAGAAAATACGTTCTCTTATTCTAAAAGGCAAAAGACATTAAAACCCTAAAAATTAGAGAGAGTCATTTAATGCAAAAAGAGGGTGCTAGCACACCAATTTGTTTTTGAGAGAGTCTATTCATGTGGATACCTGCAAAGGGCGTTGCTCTAAGTAACAACGTCTGAATCTGATCCGAATACTAAAAGCTCGAGTTAGGATGTCACCAGAGTGAACCTGCTCTCTCCTTTCCAGAATCTTGCCCGTTTTGTCATCTTGGTAAGATTCCATGACTTTCTTGTTAATCTAATCGAATTGCATGGATCCTACAAGGGTTTTGTGGGAATTAATTTTTAATTTTTCGCTGCGTATTTGAATCACAAAATCCAACAAAACCCAACATGAATAACAACCTAAGGAGCTTTGGTGTTGTAAAAGCATCTGGCGTTAACTTGAAAAGTTTATATTTAACCGTAAAGTTTACTTGGCTTAACCGGTTAACCATAATAGGGATGCATGCAATTACAAAGAGGCTATGGAGGATGTTAATTAAAAGCTCTAGATAGAAGCTATGAATACTAAGATGAAGTCTATGAAGACTAATCAAGTGTGAGAGCTTGCAGACTTTCCTGAAGCGGTATAACCCATAGGGTGTAGGTGGGCCTACAAGAGAAAGAAAGGAGTAGATGGAAAAGTCGAAACCTAAAGGCTAGACTAAGAGCAAAGTGATACACGCAAAAGAATGAATTGATTACAAAGAAACCTTTTTACCTATAGCCTTACTTAAGTCCATCTGTATTCTCTCGCCTATTGTTGCCACTCTCAATTATGAGATTTGACAAATGAATGTCACGATGGCTTGTTTGAATGGCTGTCTTGATGAAACCATATATATGGTACAACCAGATAGGTTCAAAGCTAAGGATCAAGAGAATAAGTTCTGTAAGCTATAAAAGTCTAGTTATGGACTTAAGCAGTGATCCTGTTCATTGAACATAAGATTTAATCAAGTGATTAAGACTTTGAGTTCAAACAAAAAGTAGACAAACTGTGTGTTTACAAACACATTAAGGATGGGAAAATGGTTTTTCTACTGCTCTATGTAGATGACATTCTGCTTGTTGGCAATGACATTGAGGCATTGTCACAAGTCAAATTATGGTTAGCTAACCAGTTTGACATGAAGGACTTGAGTTAAGCTAATTATGTTTTAGGTATCCAAATCTTTCATGATAGTAAGAACAAAGTAATGGCTTTATCCTAAGCTATCTACGTAGACAAGATTCTCGAGAAGTATGCAATGCATAATTCTAAGAAAGGTAGACATCTATCTAGATCTAAAACTATTCTTTCCAAAAGAAACAGTCCAAAGACTAATGGGGAAAGAGAAGATATGAAAAAAGTGCCTTATACTGTGGTAGTAGATAGTCTCATGTATGCTATGCTTTGCACAGGACCCCCTATATGTTATGTGGTTAGGATGGTGAGTCGATTTCAGTCTGATCTAGGACAAAACTATTTGGTTGCTATCAGGCATATTTTCAAGTACCTGAGAAGTACTTGAGGTTATATGCTATTGTATTCCAGTGACTATCCAACACCTCTTGGATATAGTGATTCATATTTTCAATCCTGTTTAGATTCAAGGAGATTAACTTCAAGATCTATGTTTACTCTAGGAGGGGGTGCCATTGTTTAGAGAAGTGTCAAGCAAGATTGTACTTCAGATTCAATGATGGTTGAGTATGTGGCAACTAGTGAAGCTTCAAAAGAAGCTGTATGGCTCCTCATGATACTTAGAGATCTTGAGGTAGTTCCAAGAATGCTATACTGTGATAACATTACAACGACATCTAATGTTAAAAAACCAAGATTCAACAAGAAGAGTAAATATATACATCAGAAGTATCATATGATAAAGGATTTCATTAAGAATGGACTTATTGTTGTATGTAAGTTTGCATCTAAGAACAATATGACTGATCCTTTCACAAAGACACTACCAACGAGGGCTTTCAAGAAGCACATCAAAGCTACAGGGATCGTAACATGTCACATTTACTCACTAGGGCAAGTGGGAGATTATTAAACTAAATGCACTAAGGATTAAATGATGTAATAGTTTTTGGAAACATTTAATCAATAAAAGAGTTTATTATTTATTTTCATATATCAAATGTTGTCCTCTTTATGTTCATTTATGTAGAATATATGATAAGCAAACAAAAGTCTGAGACTTTCAATCTAAACGTTTAGGATTGTATATATGATGACAAATTATGCGTAGTCAAGAATCTTAAAGGTGATAGTCTAAATGATAAGGTCTGCAATCGAAGGAACAAAGTTGGGCACTTTATTCATGTTTAGATTATTATGTTGCTTGCATCCCTAATGGGAGATGACTTGTCTTGGTCATCAGAGTTGGACTCCATAAGTAGAAACATTGATATATTGTCATAGTTGAAGATACATTAGATTGGGACTAAAGATGAATTGATTTGATTAATAATTCCATTTGACAATCATACATGCCATATCTTAATCTTGAAATGAATTAATGGGCCTGTATTCTTAACTTATGTTTTTTGATGTACCAAAGGGTGATATCCTAAATTTGATGATAGTACGCATATTAGTACATTGGAGACATGACTCTTGATTGACGTAGACTTATTATTCATGGATATAGAATCTATAGTTTTTTTGTAAATTAATGATATTTTCTTATGGGTATTATCCTATAATTGGAAACTAGAGCGCTCAACCATTTAGATACATTGGTGTAACCGAATGGCATACTATTTATAGATAATAAGTTTTTTAATGGTGAGATAATGGAACATAAGATAAAAATAATCGAGAAGGTAAAATAAAATTTTATCCTGAATTCAATTATGAATATCTTATGAGGATGTTGCACATTATAATATGTCATAGCCAATAAACTTGTTGCAGTTTTTGTCTTTTATATAATTCAAGAGTGCACCTCAAAGCTTTTAATGGTATAGCTTTAGAGATGATAATTATAGAATATATGTATCGGAGATATGTTATTTTATAATTATAGGAGCTAATATATATATATATATATATATCGATTAGGTCCTCTTTGCTCACTCATAATATTTCGAGTAACGATATGACACTTTTTTTCTTCAAATTGGTAACTTATGTTATTATTAGATTGAATAGAATTCAATGGATTGGATTTAATAATTCATGTTAATTTATTGGTTGAATTAATTTTATGAATTAATTCAAAATAAACATATTGAATTATTTAAAATAGATTTTATTTGTATGGGATTATCTATATACGAGTGTTTTAATAAGATAATTTTTATATTGGGTTATTTGAGTTAAAATTGAGGTTCTATAAAAGATACTTGAGTTAAATAAAGTAGGATTTATCAAATAGGTTCGTTTTGAATTAATGAGATAAATCTAAGGAGCTAAAAACACGTCATGGGAGAGCTGCTATGACGGATTGGTTGACCACCCTACACCCAGTATAGACACGCATGATGGACAGTGTGCTTTTTGCGTTTTACTTAGAAAGTTGATTCAAACTCAAATTTTGAGGCCAAATCTGATAAGGACTAAACTCCAATCTAACCTCTATATAAAGGGAATGTTTTCTATTGTTTTTTAGATTCTTGAGAAATTTAGAGAGAGTATTCTAGTGAGAGAAACTCTGAAATTCGCATAGAGCTATTTAACATCTCGAACCTTCATTCTTAGTTTTCTCAGGTGGTTGAAAAGAGAGGTCACCTAAGGAGAAACTAAACGACGTGCGACCACCTGCATTCTGATCGTAGAAAGAGAATAGTAAGGAAAAGCAGTTGATTAAGGCTTTTCCAGGAGATTTCTCTAGTTACAATTGCAATATTTTTCCAATTTACTAAAGAGGTACATAAGATCTTTTATTAATTTATATACATAGCATGTCTAACTTGTTATTTGAAAAAGGGCTTTGATTTAAAATTTTTTAAAATCTGCTACACATTCA
The DNA here is from genome assembly GCA_946598075.1 of Artocarpus hirsutus. NCBI lineage: Eukaryota > Viridiplantae > Streptophyta > Magnoliopsida > Rosales > Moraceae > Artocarpus > Artocarpus hirsutus. Next base: position 9,531 of record CAMOHE010055104.1, read on the forward strand.
TTTTTCCAAAAAATAACAACCAAGAAAAGTCTCTCGGTCTTAAAAAGGATCAAGAGAAACTCAAAGGGGCTTGCTTTGTCTATTGCAAACTAAGGCATTATGCCTAAGATTGTAGGTTTTAAAATAAACCAAATAAAGAGACAAAGGGCAGTTTTGTTGAAAAAGAAGAGATTATTGCTACTATGAGATAAATCAATGCAGTCTGAAGCAAAGTTTCAGGATGGTGATATAACACTTGCGCCACCACTCATGTCTCCTAATATAGGTCGTAATTTAAGACTTATCAAGAGGTCAAAGTTGGATAGGAGATTCAAATAAGAAATGAAAGACGCTCCAAAGTGATTGGCAAAGAGAATGTTGATCTTGTTTTACTTTCAAAAAGGAAGTTTCTTTAGCCAGTGTACTTCATGTTCCCGATATGAATAGGAACTTAGCTAGTGGGAATCTTTTAGGAAAAATCTGTGATTAAAGCTGTGTATGAATCTGACAAGTTGATTTTCTCTAGAAAAGATTCTTCTATTGGGAAAGGATATTCAAGTGAGGGTATGATTAAGTTATTTACTATGTTATTAATAAAAAGAATGTTGATTCTGCTTATATACTTGATTTTGTTTCTCTTTGATATGATAGATTAGCACATAAAGGAATTAGCACTATTTAAAGAATAATTAAATATGGATTAATTTCTTATGATGTTGATCGGTTTAAAAAATATGAAATTTGTATCAAATCTAAAATGGTTTAGAAACCTTTTCATAGTATTGAGAGAAATTAAAAACTCTTAGATCTTGTGCATTCAAATATTTGTGAATCTAATGGTATGTTAGCCAAACATAGTAATAGATACTTTATTACATTTATTGATGACTGCTCTAGTTCACATATATTTTTCTTTTAAAGTATAAAATTGATATATTTAGTATGCTTAAATCTTATAAAGCTGAGGCAGAAAGTCAATTAGGGAGGAAAATTAAAGTACTTAGAAGTGATAGAAGTAGAGAATATTTTTCTAATGATTTTAATATCTCTTGTGAAGAACATGGTATTATTTATGAATGTTTTGCATCTCGCACACTTAAACAAAATAGTTTAGTCAAAAGAAAAAATAGAACTTTTCAAAAGATGATTAATGCTATCTTATTAAATTTAGGATTACCATTTAATTTGTGGAGAGAAGCTATTCTTGCTGCTTGTCATCTCCTTAATAGAACTTCTTTGAAGAAAAATAAAACCTCTCCATATAAACCCAACATAGGATATTTCAAAGTCTGGGGGTGTCTTGCTTATAACAAGGACACCGATCCTAAAAGGACAAAGTTAGGTCTTAAAGGGATAACTACTACTTTTGTAGGATATGCTACAAAGTAGAAATGCATATAGACTTTTAAATTTAGAGGCCAATGTGATAGTAGAAGCTACAGATATATTTTTGAGAATTTGTTAACTTCTAAAAGTAATTCTCAAGCTCCAACTAGTGAGCATCTCAACAAGAGTCTTCTATTGCAAGAAGATCACATTTGGATTTATTTTCTAAAGTGGATGAACAATCTTCTGAGCTTCAAAAAAGCAAAAGAATTTGAAAAATCAAAGAATTAGGATTTGGTGAGATTAATTCTCAACTTATTTCTGTTTGCTTAATAGAATGAAATAGAGAAAAATTTACTTAAAGACTTCTAATTTCCTTTGAATCAAAGATGCCCCTAACACCTTTAAGGATTTTGTTTTTTGAAAGGATGCAATAAATGAATGGAATCTGTTATGTCTAACTACACTTGGTAACTTGTTGATTTTCTACCTAGTTCTAATGGGTGTTTAGAAAGAAGTATCATATTGATGGTACTCTATATATTTGCTAGATTAGTAGCCAAGGGTTATCAACAAAAGGAAGGAATTGACTATTTTGAAACATATGCACCTGTTATAGGAATAACAACAATTAAGATATTGTTTGCTTTGGCATTGATCTATGATCTTTACGTTCAACAAGTGGATGCCAAGACGACATTTTTAAATGGAGATCTTGATGAGGAGGCCTACATGGAACAACCGGAAAGTTTTCCTCTACCTAGGATTGAATATAAAGTGTGCAAACGTGTCAAATTTTTGAATGGTTTGAAGCAAGCATGTATATAATGGCATAAAAAGTTCAATTATGCTATTCTTTTAAATGGTTTCATGTACAACATTGCTAATAAATGTTTGTATACTAAAATATGTGATAAATGTGTTTTTTTTTTTTTTTTATGTTGATGATATATTGATTATTAGCAATGAGATGAATGGCATAACAAAACAAAGAGATTTCTATCTTCCACATTCGAATAGAAGATCTTAGAGAAGTTGATATGATCTTAGGTGTCAAGATTAAGCAAAATAGTGGGGGTTTGCATTATGCCAATCGCACAATATGAGAAAGTGTTGAACAAGTTTAAACACTTAAAAATTTAAGATGTAAATACTACACTTGATCCAAGTATAAAACTTGTGAAGAATAATACAAGAGCAATTGCTTAGCTAGAGTATGTGTTATTGGTAGTCTAATATATGCAATATAGTGTACAAGACTTGATATAGTTCCTACAGTTAGTAAATTAAGTAGATTGGCTAGCAATCCAAGTGTTGAGTATTTGAATGTTATTGGTAGAGTTCTTTGTTATATCAAGAAAACCATAAACCTCAGTACACAATATACAAAGTTCCCTACTACATTACAAGGATATACATATGTGGGCTAGATATCCTGTGTTGGAGATAATAAGTCTACCTCAAGTTGGGTGTTCACTCTAAAAAGAGGTGTAATTTCTTAGACATCTAAGAAACAAACTTGCATTACATACTGAATGATGGAGTCTAAGTTTGTTGCAGTAGCAACAACATGGAATGAAGTAGGGTTGCTTAGGGATCTACTTTTAGAAATTACGTTGACTTCAAAGGATGTATTTGCAATATCAATAATTATGATAGTCAAGCCATTTTAGCACATGCTTACAGCGAGATATTCAATGGGAAGTCTAGACATATTAGTCTAAGACATGATTATGTAAGGAAGTTAATCAAAAGTGAAATTATCTCTCTTATATATGTGAGGTCAAGTAATAACTTGATATCCATTTACCAAACCACTTACAATAGAATTGGAAAAATCAACATCAAGAGGGATGAGGCTGAAACTCCTAAATTAAAGAATCTACTAATGATGACAAACCCAACCAAACACAAGGAAATGACTAGTGTTTCAGTTCAAAGGATAAAAACAAATCGTTTGTTTTGTAGATAGTTTTTCAGCACTAAATTAAGATGCTATATCTAAGATGTGAAAATTAGTGTTGGTTGTTATAGTTGGAGGGTTGAGCGATATAAAGGCTTGATGAAATTCATTCTTTGAGAGACAAGTATCTTGAATATAACAAAGTACTGGAAAATTTTCATTTATGTGAACTTCGAGGTACTACTGCCTCAAATGAGAGTTGAAGTTTCTATCTAAAAAGTTGATGAAACAGGACAGCACATGGTCATTAAAAGTGCTAAGCGAGTATGGTGTGGAATATAAGAATACATAAGTGTTTGTGTGTGTGATATTTTCTATCTTATCAAAAGAATAGCAAGTTCAAAGTTCTAAACTACCAGAAATTTTGGTGATTACCTTGTAGTACTTACACTAAGATAAGGTTCAAATCTGATGATACCTTGTTGTATTCATAAGCACTGTTTGATTTTCTAAGATGATTTTCTTACATTTATACTTGAACAAGTGGGGATTGTTGAAATTGTTCAAATTCAAATGTAAAATGAGTATTGTGACAATAACATAGTCCCTTTATGAGAAATTTATAAAGGATTGTAGGACTTTATAAGGCACTACCATTTTAGAAAAGTTGATGATATGTACACCTAAACCTCACTTTATGCTAGCGCACGTAAGCACACATGAGGTGTAGGCAATGAGGCTGTAGAGGCACTTTTCGTGCTTATTAGTAAGGTGTTTAGTAAGCATGGTTAGAAACAACTTTTTTGTTACCAAATAGTATAAAGCTCTCACATGCTACAGTAGAAAGCAAAAAGTTGCTACAGTGTAAAACTCTCATATGCTATATCATTTTGAACTAAAAATTTGATTCTAACCATACTTGCCAAAAACATTATACATCAATTAAATTTAAACTTAATTTTTATTTCATATTTAGATCTAATTAATGAATATTAAAATATTTCTATTTTGTTCAAAAAGGTTATTACCTTTCTGAAACAATATGAAATTTAAAATTTGTTCTGAAAGGTTATAACCTTTTTGAAATCAGTGGTTGTTATTTCTAAAACATGCATAAAATAGGAAAAATTGTTATCAGCATATAGAATTCTGATTTTTCACGTTCTTTCTTGTTTCTCAGAAATATCATCTTTAAACATTCTTTGTGTTTCTTTATTATTGCTTAAGTGCAGAAACACAAAAGGCTTGTCATATCTAGGAAGCGGTTTGTTGTGATCCCCATAAGCAATCTCAACTGAGAGAGAGCAAATAGTGCTTTAAGGAAAGTGTTTCTCAATACATGTTTCAAATCTTCATTCTAGATTTCCAACACATCAATCTAATAGTGTTCCCCTCATTTTAATATTTCTTTCTTCTAACAGACTAGGGGTAAAAAAGTTTATTCTCTATTTTTTGACTTGGAATAGGACGAGCGACAAAGCAAGGGTATTGCTGTAATATCATTCTTAAACATGTAGTACCATGATTAATATTGTAACACTAACAAGCATTTTCAAAGCACTAACTAGCTAGAGTACTTCAAGTTCTAGGGGCAGCCATTATCGGAGCTGGAGGTGCACGAGGAGGCGGCGGAGGGCTTAAGGCGTGTCTAAGTTTTCTAATCTCCAGACCTGCAAAATTCAAATTTCAATAGTGTACCATTGCATATATGTTCTAGCTATGCGCTCCACGGTGAGAAACAAAAAATAAAAATATCAAAGGAGAATTCTGTAACAAGTATGAAAAGAAAAACAATACCAGTAACATATTTCTGAGCCATCAACTCACAAATTGTAATTATATTATATTAAGAAAATCATAATAGTTTATAACTATGTTTACTGGTTTTTTTTAATACTATACTAGAGAACTTCTAAAAAAAGGATAAAAGATAAATAAAATTCCAACTACAAACGTGCTCTGTTTTTCATTAGGAACGGTCAATCGTGAAGAAAAAATTGGACAAGTTCCAATTATGTTGGCGTCGAAACAGATCATTCTATGCTAGCACTAAGAACTTTTATTTACAAATAGGGAAAAAAAAAGTAATGAATAATAGAAGGGTAAAGAACCGGAGCAGACGCCTAACAAGTCAAAAAATATATATATATAAAGGGAGTAATTTGTTAAAATTAAAACTTGAGTGACCAAAATGACACAATGTTTATAATTCAAGGGCTAAAAATATTAATAATTCAAAAAAAAGCGCGTGCATTGGATCATAAGAGTTGCGCTTTATGTCATGAAAACCACCTTCATTCTGAGACTACCAATCAGGTTTTGTGCCTTAAACTAAAATTGTTTTATATACATACTAACCAGAATGGACAGTAGAGAGCTGGACAACAAAAATGGAAACAAGAAGGATTGTCATCGCCAATATGAAACGAAGAGTGGACGTGATAGCCATTCCTCTTTTGTTCACTTCGTATGCAGAAGGCAATTCTAATCACTCCCGATGACCCTGTTGTTCTTAATTAATATATATGGGTCGTGTTTCCGCCTTGACCAACTTCCTCAGGATGACCAGTATAATAAAAGAAGTACTTGTTTTTTATATGGGAACGTTTTGAGGATCAATTTGCAAAGTGGTAAAAAATTGTTAATGGAAACCGCGTCATTTATTGGGTCAAATTTCAAAGGAACTACATGGACAAATTTCTAAGGGATTACGTGCTGATATTAGGTAGACAATTTTTTTATTTATCATTGTGGTCTTCTTTTCAACTCTGCTAGAATGTTTGACTGTAGATGTCTATTCGATGATTAGGAGGATGACTATGAGGTCAAAATATGGACATTCAGTTAAATTTCCACCTTAATTCAAGACTACTTTTATTGATACCATATGCAGGACAATAAAAAAAATAGAGTGCAGTATTCAAACTCTTTACCTTGTTTTGTGATAAAATCGTGTGTGGATTTATAGATAAGTACGCAGAAAGTGAAGATCATGTGTGTATTATCGATAATTATGTGCATGTAGGATTTTTTTAATCTCATGAGAAGAAGAAAAGAAAAGAAGCCAATAACTTTTTTCTAACACAGTTGAGGGCTGCAGGCTATCAAAATTTAAAGTTGATTTGTCTGTTCATAATTTTTTGTATTGTAGACAGTAAAATCTACGGTCTACTTGTTAGTGGGGTTAATAGCCATTATGCTAACATATATAAAAAGGACCCATTTACAAAAATTTGAGTACATGACCCCTTAGAGTCTAAGCTAGTCTTTACGATTAACACGAGAATTGTAAATCTTATCGAGATGGTTGATCTTGTGAAGAATTTTCTAAAATTCTAACTAGATCAAGCCCAAAAAAATTCGTTTTAGCTTGTGGCCATGTAGAAAAATGACCAAATTGCCCCTAAGATGTTTGATTTGAGGCAAAAAGTTGTAGATATCATCAAATGTTGACTTTAGTCAAATAAGGATTTCTCAAATTCAAAGCGGATTTTGGGTGATGAATTTTATGAAATTTTGACAAAATCTAAAAAAAAAAAACATGAAAAAGAAGAAAACGCTTTTAAAAAGTGTGAATCTGTCTTTGATTCTTTAGAAAGTTTTAATCATTGTGAAAAAATAGATTTAATACTATAAAACAATGATTTTTGGTCTTAGCGAAGAAATGTAAAAATTTTTGTATTTTGAGTCAAATTTGTAAAATCAAGAGAAAATTAGAATTTTCATTTGACTGATTGGTTTTCTGCATTGTTGCAGGTGGTGAGAAATTACAGTGCTCGGCCCAATACGGTTTTAATGTTTTCCAAGGCCCCTTTCGGGTCAAATAGTCGTTTTAATGAAAGAAAAAAAAAACGATTAAGGTCCTTACTGTTTTGACTTAAAGTTCTTAAGAAAAAAGATGAAACGCGTAAAGCAAATTACAAAGTTGTTTATTAGATTTGCAAAGACCCATTAAGGGAAAAGACTGTTAATTTAGTTACCGAAAGTGAAGTAGTTGAGAACGAGGGTAGACCTTAAGGTTTGGCCTATAAAAACGTTGTTTGAGGCCGTCGCGAATTAAGCTAAGGTGTTAATTCAAGTAAACATGACTGAAGGACCCCGAGGTCAACATTTTAGGAGGTTATAGGCCAAACGAAAAACTTGATAGTAAAAATTACACATTTTGGCCAATATAGGTACCTAATGAACTTAATGGCCTGATATTAAATAATTGTCAGTAGTGGCTAAACTAGTTATTAAATATTTTTCTCCATGCCAAATCTACCCCTATTTATTACATACAAATCTCAATTTTATGTGATGAAAATAAATTTCAGGCAGGCCATTTTTAGTTCCACATTATTTTGTTGATGATAACTAATATGTATTTGTTAATTTCCATTTTATAGATGGTGATTTATGAATTGATTTTATAGATTTTGAATTATACGAGTATGATTTACCTTCCGTCCTTGTATTCCCATTTGATTTCACGAGGTTTTTTTTAAAAATTCAATGCCAGTTAATGTTATATGTCTGCATAATGTATTTGTTATTTGTATCTTTTTCCAGATGTTGGGAAGGTATATTTTTAATGACTAAACTTTTATGCTTTGCTTTTTATATATAATATAATTTTATAATGACTACATCTGTATGAAATGGTATTTTTTAAATGGTTTCAGTAGTCATTATGAAATTATATGATTTCAACAAACGTTTATATGTTAATGATTTGCTTTTTAAGTATAATGACTAAAAACGAGTTTATAATTAGAAAAATGTAGTCATCAAAACAAGCTTTATATATAATAAATTTAATAACTACTACATTAATATTATATGCTTTTATATATAATATTATTATTTTTTTTAGATACAAGGGAAGGGTGGGAGGGGGAGGGCAATACCATCACTATTGAATGGGGCTCAGCATTACTCGAACCCACAACTAACTAAGCTGTCCTCACTCGTCTATATAATATTATTTTACAATTACTAATAAGTTTATAATTAGATAAACGTAGTCATTATACAATTATTATAATGACTTAATCATCAAAATATAATATACATTATACTACATTTGGAAAAAAAATATTACATTGACGAATTAGAATATATAAACACAATTATTAAAATATATAATCGTGAATGTTTAATTTCTATTTTTTAGTTTATATTCTCATCAAAACTTTGTCATCAAATATAATACCTTTCATTCACAAATTATTCTTTTTTCTTTTCCCTAGATTTTGTTCTTTGAATGTCTAGAATCAAGACATAAAATATTGGGTCCTTAATAACATTAATGATTTTCAAAGACCTTTAAGGTGGATGTGCTGTCCTTTTACAGACAAGGTTATTATTGTCTTTATAGTTTAATGATTTTTTTTTTTTGGGTCTACCCAGTATTTTTTTTTTTAAACTTGTGGTGGAGAGATTTGAACTCTTTACTTTTTTTTTTTAAACTAGACAATATTGAATTTATATCTTTTATCTGAGTTGATATAGATGGGCCGTTTGAGCTCAACATTAAATAGGTGATTTATACAAGTGTCTAATTATAAGACATTAAATCAAAAACTGTTCACAAATTCTTTGAGTTATAAAATTGTCTACTATATTATTTGTAAAGATCATTATAGCTTTAAATAATGAAACAAATAAAAATGATAATGATTGTGTAAATTAGGAAACATAATGAAAGAAATCAACACAAAATAATGAATTTCTATTGTTTTCTTTTAAATATGAAAGTCGAATAGATTATCCATTCGTTATTTATTTAAAAGGAAAAATTACAGATGTCAAAAAATAAGGAACGTGGATTTTTAGAAATGATTATAGTAATTAACGTACAAATTCTTTATTATAATGAATGTGCCTTTATTATAATAAAAAACGAAGTTGGAATGAAAAACGAAAGATTGTTTTGTTCTCTCCAAAATGATGAATGAAAAGTGGGATGAAGCTAGAAAAATGTGTTGCCTGATTCATCATATAAAAAAATTACACAAAATTAAATGTGTGTAATTAAGGATAAGTTCAAACAGAACACTTTTTTGTCATATTGTACATTGAATTCTGTTGACAATTAATTGCATATCCGTAATTACTAACACATTTAAATCTGATTGTATTTGCATGCATAAAAGGCCAAAGTGCCATTAAATAATTTTGTAAGCAAAAACTGCATCAAGTATAAATAATGTGCCCAAAAATAAATATTGGGTATGATGGGTATTTTAAATCACCAAGATGTAAAACATAGATTGTATTGTAATATTGTATAAAAGTAGAAAATTTTAGATTCAATAAGCTTAAACAGACACTTTTTATAAATACTTCAAATTAATAAGTATAAAAAGAAAATATAATGGTAGTGTTGGTTGGTCACCAAATTTTAAATGGGCCTAGATGCCCAAATTAAGGATTCAGAGTAGAAGTAAATAAGGGGATGTTTGGAAGGTGGTGGAAACCAGTGATGAGAACCACTTTTACTGTAGCATGTGAAAGCGTTACACTGTAGCAATTTTTTTTATTGTTACTGTAGCATGTGAGAGCTTTATACTGTTCATAACTGAGTTTGTGGTGGGAACTGCAGTTCCCACCACTTTGCCAAACACTACATAAATAAGTAATAATAAAAAATTAAGGTGGTTTTATTCAGGCAGCCCCTTGACTATATACACCCCTTGAAAATAAATTTTCATATTACTAAAAAACTCTTCAATAAAATGTCAAAAAAGGACAATTATAATTGACCTAATTGCATGATTAAATCTTTTTTTTAATAAATAGATACTAATGATATAATTTTTTCTTTCTACAAACGCCTATGTTTAAGGATAAAACCCTAATTTACACTATTCAATGACTATTCTAAACAAAACATATGGAAGTATGGTCAAAAAATCAAAGATATAGACTTAGTCAGATAAAACAAACTTGCGCTGATAATCCGGTGTCACTTAAAGTTGGACACCATGCTGACTAATTAAGGGAAAATGATTGGAATTGAATTACGTTAATGCGGAATCCAAATAAGTACAAACATCGCCTATAATATAGACAACTTTCTAGGGTACTGTAGATATCTGTATATGTTGTTTATACATGTTGTGGAAGCTATAACTTGCAATATTTGCCTCTGCTTTATAAGTTTTATCTAAGTTTGTTTATGTGACATGATTATAATGCATTATCACTTAGCAATTAGAGGCTAATGAGAGCATAAAAGTTAAGGTGTATCGCATCATCTCCACAAGGGGGAACACTTATCAAGTAATTTCATCAATACCTTGGGTGTAATTGGCACTCCCCTAACTTCCTATTAGGTCATGCGTTAATATTTTTGTGAGTTAATATTTTCAAATATTTTGTGAGTTAATATTTTTGCATTTGTTGAGTAAAAGCTCATCATATTTCTTCATGTTGTATGTAATACCAATAAAAGAAAATAAAAAAAGGCCGGCTACTCAGCACTTTTTGGTGGGCTAGCAAGATGACGCGGGACCGTGGAGGCCGAGGGATGGAATGCCATCTTCCAGTAAAATTATTTTTGCGTTATGATCAGAAAGTATTTGGACATGCATGTGTGACTAACGCAAGCTAAGAAAATCTTTTCAGTATGTCAACTTTGCTACCTATACTTTGTGATGTTTAAGTTAATACAGTTAGTCAAAGCAAGGCATATACATTTGGGTTTTGGTAACATAAGAGTAAAGTGGTTATGGTTTAGCTTCAAATTTACGCTTTCATTTATGCGAAATGTGTTTGTGAGATTTTCAAAAGAAAAGGTTATGAGTTTCTAAGTCTAAGTTAAAAAAAAAAAAAAAAAAGTCCTGATTTTTAAGTAACATAATAATAATATAATTTAGTTTAACACCATGGTCCAAGCCATTATAACTACCTTTTAGTGTGTCAGGATTGTATTTGTAAATGTTCTCGTCGCTAATCTTGTTTAGAGGCAAAGGTACGTTGTCGATCTTCTTCTTCTTTAGTTTAGATTTTTATTTCTACAAATCCAAAGGAGAAGGCATCTTGGACAACAGGGGGAAAATTGAAGAAGAGAGTTTTTGGATATTTGTGACAACTTCAATAAGGTGGCATTCGGCATGTGGATTTACCCATGAGCTCAAGTTAAACCGGTATTTGACAAACAAAATACAGGTTCAAAATGATAGAAAAACCTCCAAATTTTAGAACTTTGAACCCCCTTAGATTCTCATGGTTCGAACAGTATGAAGCATCCAAACTCGTGATTACAATTATAGGTTCCGACAATTCTCATGCTATCCAAACATTTACTTTGATGTGATGTTTTATTTCTTACTGTGATCTTTATATTTCAAATATCAGTTTAAAACCATTGTTCAAACCACATTGGTTCAAGACCACCCGTTCAAACCACACAATTTTGAGACCGCATACCAAATAGGCTATGCCTTTCTATCCTTTTCTCTTTATGTTTGGTGAATGCTTAAACCTTAGTTTTGTATTTTTCTATTTTTTATTTATAAATTAATTTTCTTCTTCTAGGGTTTCAATCTGGTCTAATCATTATGCTTTCGACAAAAATTACAAAAAAAAAAAATAGAAATTTGCATTGAATATAATTCTAGTACTTTAGGATACAATAAACATTATAAAATATAAATAAATATGATTTACATAAAAAACTTCATACATATTAAATTTGTCAATACCAAAAGGAAGTTCTGTGAGGGTCAAACATTGAAGGGATTCTATTTTTTGATTCAAACAATATTGGTGTCATGACATGTTATTTCAACGGTGCTAAATATAGTTCTTTTTTTCCTTGGTAATTAGTACTAAAAATATGTACGAACATCCCATATATAGCTTACACTTACTACAAAGTAACTTGCAAGACGAACAGTCAATGATTTAGAGTATAAAATATTGATAAATCATTTAAAGAAAAAAACCCCTCTAAAAGTTAGTGTTTCTCATATAATTGATATTTTGCCAAAATTTCTCCAACGTCAACTCAAAATTTTACACAAATTACACTATAGTTTTTGGATATTAATATTTTAACCAATATTTATTGATATTTTCTCCATATTTCGTTGAAACCAATTTTATAGTGGAAAGATATTTTGGGACCCTTAAAAAATTGAAATTTCTAAAATTTTAGCGAAATTTGTGTGACTGGTTAGGCTGAGCAAAGAACAACATGATGGCTGGTGGGTACAAATATAGTTACTACAATTTTGTAGCCACTTGAGGAAACCTACATCTTAACGTATCCTACTAAATTGACAATCATAGGAATATAGTTTGTTATTTAATTAAGGCAATATTTTTACTTGACTATCGAGAGGAGCCTATATAGATTAATGGTTGCATGACTATCGCTTAACTAGGCGGCTAAATTAAAGAGAGAAAAGGTGGCTTTGTGAAGTGATTAGGTAAAATTTTATCCTAAAACATTGCTTTTATTGTTTACTTTAGTTTAATTAACTTAAATTAATCCTTTTATTTATTATCTTTTGATCGATTATTCAAATAATTCTAAGACTAGCCAACTTCAGTACTTCCAAATTTAAACACAATACTCAAAGGAACGATAGCTTATTCACTTTTTATTGCTTATTCACTTTTTATTGCTTGTGTATGACCATGTACAATTACGTGTGTAATTAGTATTAACATATGCACAAAATACTATTTTATAGTCTACCAGATCTAACACCCATACTAAACAAACTTTCTAACTCCGCTATTGTGTGATGATTACAGCATATACTTGCCGTCCTTGGTGGTGATGAAAGAAAGTACATTGTCACTTATTGATGACGATATTCTCATGAATATGGTCCTCCATTGCAAAGCTCCAGAAAGACATGTTAGGGTTGAGAAGGGTTTGGAAGATATAGAAATATGTTTACTTTGTTTTACTTATGTATGCTCTTGTCAGGTGATTTTTTTAAGGTTTATTTTAAATTTAAGCCCCAAAAAATAGAGTTTATTTTACTTCGCTGCTACAACTTAAAATGACATGAAACTCCCCCTCAAACTTATTTTAGTACCTTTAGGGTGTTTGGCAGGGTAGTTAGAACCATTAGTTAAAAATGTTTTTACTATAAAATGTGAGAGCTTTACACTGTAGTGAATTTTTTATTGTTATTGTAGCATATGAGAGCTTTACACTATTTATAACTAAGAAAGTGGTGTAAACCATTATTGTCGAATTTGTCATTAGACAGCAACATTTTAGCATATGTGCCATGGTAGGAGAAAATGGTTTTAGCTCAGTGGTATTTTACTTATTTTTGAAACAACAAGCTAAAATATGATATCCTAATTAGCTGAGAATCATAGAAGGCTATAAATCATACAAATTAGCATCACGTAGCTACAGTGGTAGGTGAAGAACAATGTTCGTGTCATGACCTATAGAGGGGGTCGCTGTATAATGGTCTAAATAAAACAATTAAAAGAAAAAAAATGCTAGACCAAAATCACATCAACAATTATAATGACCATCACGTGAAGCTCTGTCTACGAAGGAAGCTACATAATTAATTACAAAAAAATATAATAAGACTGACATCATCATTTAAAAATAATAATAATGCTATGGGACTGACAACAATACCGGGACCAGTCGTACAATACACATGGCATATAACAATCAGAATAAAAAAATACAAGCTGCTCATACTCCATGATCATTGAACTTAGTCCAAACCCGACTGGTTTTGCAAAACATACGAGAAGAATTTTTAAAACAATAAAACGTGAGCGAAAGGCTTAGTAGGATAATCTATTAAAATCACATTGTTCAAAACTTTTAGTTTAGATAAAAGAATTATTTGCAAATTATGCTTACTAAGACAAAATCTTAAGATCTTGACAAATCCAATAAATACTTACTCATTTGAAACTTGATAAAACATTATTGTACGAGTCTTAGGAATTGAAAAGAATAACAAAACATAATTCCTTAGATGTGTAAAATAACTTTAAAATCAAAACAAAAATTATTCTCAAAATCATTTTAAGAGTGAATGATTGGCCAAAATCATTTATAAAGTGGGCTACCAATGAATGGATAGAAAATATCCTACCTCAACATTTAAAATTCAAATGCCGTTAGCTCCAATCAAGAATTTAACGTAAGCTCCTTTTAAGAAAAATCTTAATAATGCATTTAAAGTCAGAGATAACACTCAATTAAATGTCATTACCTTAATTTAATTATTAGTGTGCCAATTTATGCAAAATAGTCATAAATGCAAACCTTGAATTCTCAATGCTTTTGAACATAAAAACATAATCTTTGGAATATTTTCAAGTCATAAAATGTTAAGAAATAATTCACAATATGACAAATAATCAAACCAACATGAATCGGAAGACATGTAGGGCTCAAAGGACGGTGGCTTATGGATAAATTATGTCTTACCTTTTTTATTATTTTTCTCTTACGGTCCATTATCTTACCATTAGAAAACTTATCATCCAAAGACAGTATATTATTTGGTTACACCTATGTATCCAAATGGTTGAGCGCTCTAGTTTTTCAATTACAAGATAACGCATATAAGAGGATATCAACTACTTCTAAAGAGAAACTATTGATTCCATATATATGAATAACAGGTCTATGCTATCAAAAGTCATGCCTTCAATGTAACGGCATACGTACCTATATTAAAAGTGGATGTCATCCTTTGGTACATCAAAAGACATAAGTCAAGACAACGGGCCCATTATTTATCTCAGGATTAAGATACAACACATATGATTCTCCAAAATGAATCTATTTGCCAAGACAAAATTATTAATCTAAATCAATTCATTTTATGTCTCAATCCAACACCTTGTCACCTATGATAATGTGCCAATGTTTCTACACAGGGAGTCCACCTTCGATGGCCAAGACAAAACATCTCCCATCAGGGATATAGACAACATAACAATCTTTGCATGAATAAAGTCCCCAACTTTATTCCTTCGATTGCAGATTTTATGATTTAAACTGTCACCTTAAGAATCATGTCTTCTACATAATCTATCCATTATATGCTCAATACTTAAAGGTTTAAACCAACAGTCTCAAACTATTACTTGCTTAACATACATTCAACAAATATGAATGTAAAGAGGACAACAATTTAGTATATAAATAATAAATAAACTCTTTATTGATAAAAATGTCTCCAAAAACATATCACATTTTTACTTCTTAGGGTATACATGTCCAATAATCTCCCACTCACACTAAGTGAGTACATATGACAAATCTCGCATCCCCATAGCTTCTACATGCCTCTCAAAGACTCTCCCGGTAAGTGTCTTCGTGAATGGATCAGCTAAATTGTCCTCTGACATGATTTTACACACAACGACATGCTTGTCTTCTACAAGTCCTTTATCACATGATATTTTCGATCAATATCCTTACTCTTCTTTTGAAATCTTGGTTCCTTAGCATTAGCTGCCACCGCACTATTATCATAGTATAGTGATATTGCCTTATTCACACTAGGAACTATCTCAAGATCTCTAAGGAACTTACGAAGTCATACTGCTTCTTTTGAAGCATCACTAGCTGTCACTTACTCATCCTTCATTGTTGAATCCAAAGTGCAATCTTGCTTCACACTTTCCCAACTGATGGCACCGCCGCCCAGAGCGAACACAAAGCCAGAAGTCAACCTCCTCGAATCCAAACAGAATTAGAAATCTGAATCAATCCTAGAGGAGATAAGTCCTCACCCAAATACACAAGCATATACCCTCGAGTCCTTCTTAGGTACTTGAAAATATGCTAGACTGCAACCCAATGGTTTGGTCCTAGATAAGCCTGAAATCAACTTCCAATCCCGACCGCACAACAAATATCCAGTTGCGTGCAAAGCATGACATACATAAGACTACCCACTGCTAAAGCATAAGGTAGTTTCTTCATGTGTTCTCTTTCTTCTTCAAACTTAGGAGAGTCATTCTTAGAAAGAGTAATTCCAGACCTAGATGGTTACCCACTTTTCTTGGAATCCTGCATTGCAAACCTCTTGAGAATTTTATCTATGTAGCCGGCCTAGGACAAAGCTATCATTATGTTCTTCCTATCCCAAAAGATTTGGATATTGAGAACAAAATTAGCTTCACCTAAGTCTTTCATGTCAAACTGCTTGGTCAACCATAATTTGACTATGACAATGCCCAAACGTCATTGCTATTTAGTAGATTGTCATCTATATAGAGCAATAGAAAAACCACCTTCCCATCCTTAGTGTGTTTGTACACGCATGGTTCGTCCACATTTTATGTGAACCCATAAGTCTTGATCACTTAATTAAATCTTATGTTCTAAGAATAGAAAGCCTACTTAAGTCCATATATTGACTTTAGAGCTTGCAAACCTTACCCTCTTAACCCTTGACCTTAAACCTGTCTGGTTGTTCCATATAAAAGGACTCATCAAGATAGACATTTAGAAGGGCCGTCTTGACATCCATTTGTCAAATCTCGTAGTCAAGAGCGGCAGCTATGGACAAGAGAATGTGGATGGATTTAAGCATGGCTATAGGCGAAGAGGTTTCGATTCCTTCCTTTTGCATGTATTCCTTAGCTACTAGTCTAGCCTTAAGGGTTTCGACCTTTCTATCCGCTCCTTTTTTCCTCTTGTAGATCCAGTTACACCATAGGGGTTTTACCCCTTCGGGAAGATCCACAAGCTCTCAGACCAGATTAGTCTCCATAGGCTTCGTCTTTGTATTTATGGCCTCTATCTAGAGTTTTGAATCAACATCCTCCATAGCCTCTTCATAAGTATAAGGATCCTTGTCATGTTTATCTAGTTCAGCTAAGAAGGCCTCACCATTGAACATATATCTCTCGAGTTGACGCCTAATCCTGCCACTATGATGAAGCCCCTTAGGTTGTTGTTCGGGTTTGGTTAGTTTTGCTACACTGATCGGAATGTTTCATTCAAAACCCCTAAAGTGATCGAATCACTCGCCAACTCCTAAGCACTAGTTTGCTCTGAGGCATAAAGTCGTCCATGTAGCTTTCCTCAAAGAAGTTGTAGTAGTTGAAACTACAACTTTATTTTCCTTTGGGCTATATAAATAACCCCCTTTAGTCCCTTTTAGATATCCTACAAACACACAAACTTCCAAGTGTGCTTCTAACTTATTCGCATCCTTAAACAGGACATGAGCCGAACATCCCCATATGCAAATAAGGTTTAAGGATGTCTTCTTGCCTGTTCACAACTCGTGAGGAGTTTTAGGAGCCGATTTTGAAGGCACATTATTAAAAAAATACATACGGTTTGTAGTGCATATCCCCAAAAAGACAAAGGCAATGATGAATAACTCATCATGGACCTAACCGTGTCCAACAAAGTCCTATTCATTCTCTCAACCGCACCATTTTTCTGTGAAGTGCCCGGGCGGTCACATGGGATAAAATCCTATTCTCTAATAAGTGTCCCAAGAACTCACGAGAAAGGTATTCTCCACCTCGATCGGATCAAAGTGCATTTATGGGTCTACCCAATTACTTTTCCACTTCAACCCAAAACTCTCTAAACTTGTCATAAGTTTCACCTTTGTGATGCATTAGCTACATACACCCATAGCTTGAGTAATTATCAATAAAAATAACAAAGTACTCATACCCTCCTTGTGCCTTGATGTTCATAGGTCCATAAACATCACTATGCACAAATTCCAGAACCCCTTCAGCCCTATTGCTCTTAGACGCAAATGATTTTTTGGTTATTTTACCCTCCAAACAAGATACACATTGTGGTATAGATTCCACCCTTAAGTGATTCAAAGGTCTATCTCTTACCAACCTTAGAATCCTATTTAGGTTAATATGACTAGGTCGTAAATGCCAAAGATAAGTCTTATAAAAGTGAGAAGTTTTAAGTCTTTTAGAGTTATTATCAGTTATCTCAGCATTAAGCAGCAAGTCCATCTTAGGTTTGATAAAATATAGATTATTTTACATCCATTTAGAACAGATAAAAGATTTATTATTGCAAATCACCACTTTATCATTAAAAGAAACCAAAATAGGAGTCTTTAAATAAACAAGCTACAAAAATTAAATTTCTTTTAAATTTAGGAACATAAAAACAATCTCGCAAAATTAAATTTTTATAATTATCAAAATGAAGATGGATGTCTCTCACTGCTTCAGCTAAGACCAAGGATCCATCGCCCATTCGAAGCGTGAAGTCTTCGTGAAGCAAACTTCTCATTTCTTTGAACCCTTGTAGAGAAACACAAACATGAGTAGTTGCTCCAGAATTTATGACCCAGGTGTCACTAGATTCCTCAACCAAACAAGTTTCTAAATACAGAAGATCACTCCTACCTCCTCCGGAAAGCAAGTTCTTGCAATTCTTATTTATGTGCCCAGCCTTCCCGCAGAAGAAGCACTTTAGCTTCTTCAAGTTCTTCCGCTTCTTATTCTTCTTGCTCTTGTCGTTTGCAATAATAGAAGACTTCTCGTTCTTGGCCCCTTGCTTCTTTCTATTCCCTAGGTTAGGATTGGAACTAGAGGCAGTTGCCAAGTTGGCCTAGCCACCAAAAGGAGACTCCATAATCAACAGTTTGAACGCCTATAACTGTTTCATCAACTCTATTAAGGTCATATCCCGTCTATCGCTTAAATTAAAAGTAGCTCTAAATAGGATAAATTCTTTAGATAGAGTCTCAAAGACCATAGTCATTTGAGTTTTAACATCGACATCAGCTCGATTAATCTAAGCACCTCAACAAGGTAACCCACGACTAACATCATAGGCTCCTTACAGACGTCCCTAGTCTCTGCTTGCAGTTCAAGAGTTTTCAAAGCGCCTCTTGCCATGTTGTTAAGGCCTGGCCTCCAACATATCTTCTAGATTATCCAAGATTTGCCTAGCAGTCTCATAATCCTCATGTTGAGCCTGTAGCACGTTATTCATGCTGGCCATAACATAGTAGCGGGCTCGATCATTGGCATCTTTCTAGCGATCATACACTTAGATTTGCTCATTAGTGGAATTTCTTGTAGGCTCGAGAGGACACAAAGTTGTCAACATAAATTTTAGTTTCTCAAAGAAAACGACGATGTTTAGGCTCCGTTTGCAATCATTATAATTCTCTTTGGTTTACTGCTTTTTGTCAAGTATCGATGATAAACCGTTTTTAGAT
Source organism: Artocarpus hirsutus (assembly GCA_946598075.1). NCBI lineage: Eukaryota > Viridiplantae > Streptophyta > Magnoliopsida > Rosales > Moraceae > Artocarpus > Artocarpus hirsutus. The sequence continues at coordinate 28,911 of CAMOHE010055104.1, forward strand.
ATTTTTAATCTACAATAAAGAATCATATACCAAACATAAGCAAACATATCATAATAATTTAGTAAGATAACACAATCATGTATAGCATGCCAATGTGTTTATGTGTCAAAACCTTAAAAATATCACAACCTTAAAACGATAATTTCCAACTTATAATGCTCCTAGGGGAGTCTTACCAAATTCAATCAAAAACATGGATCCCCTCCTGCTTAATATATGTCATCCAGGACCCATATGATCTAGCATATATTAATAATCGTTTCTTTGTCCATTAATTTTTTTAACAAAGCTCTTAGGGGAGGTTAATAATAAAATTAACATAAAGCATATAACCATCATTTCAATATTTTATCCATGATTTATAATCACCACCTAGGGATGTGCAACCATAAATCACACTAAAATAACTTATCATCTTGCAAATCTAACCTGGTACATGATGAAGTCCCTTCCTAGGGGTCGGAACCACCGTGTGCTACCTATAAACTAACAATGGAGGCCGTAGGTGTTGGAAAAATAGCACGCAGTGAAATTTTTAAAAAAAATTTATACCAGAGTATTTTTCAAAACACAAGTTTGACACACTATATGTATAAATTAACCGGATCTCACTAATCTTGTAAATGTCGAAAAGCTCCTGTAGTCTACAAAGAGATGTGCATTCTAGAGGGACCTCAACCAACTAGTCCTCTTTGCTATTCTCTATCCACGACCGGTGTGTGTGTGGGCACACTCGTATAGCTCTTCCACCAGGTAGCTCTCCTTCCAACTAATTGAGAAAAACTCAAAGCTATAGTTCATGATTTGTGAACTATAACTCTTCGAGGAGTCACTGAGTCTCACGGGTAAAGTTCCACTCTAGACTTCTCAACTAATCTAAACAACAATGAGTCTCATTCCCCTTTTTATAGAGGTTGGGCATAGGAGTCAGTCCTTATCAGATAAGGTCTTGAAACTTTGAATCAAAATCAAATTAGGAACAATATCTGATAAAATTCGCATCAAAACACGTGATTTATTTATCACTTGGTTGGTAGGCTGAATGACAGATTGGCCTGCCAAACTTGTTCCATTGGTAGGCCAAACTTAAAGATCGACCTGCCAAACTTATGATAAATGATCATTGCGAATCTTTTATTTTCCACCCGAGACTCTTGGAATGGAGCCTCAGTTTTAATTCAAATAACTCAATAGAGAAGTTATCTGATTAAAACCGTCATATCTAAATAATCTCTAGGAAAATAAATATTTCTGATAATTCAACAAGTTTATTTGGAATTAATTTCTACAAAATTAATCCAAGCGATAAACAGATGTGAATTATCTGATCCTAATAATTTAACAACTTTATCTTGAATTAATTTTTACAAAATTAATTCAACTGATAAACAAAAATGAATTATCTGATCCTGTCGAATTTTCATCCAATCTGATAATTTGACACAAGTCACCAATTATTGAAAAAGCACTCCGTATCATTACAGGATTTTTATGAGCTAACAAAGGGACCTGATGGACCTATACATTTCAAGATCCTGATAATTATGAAACCTAGTATCCCAGATATACATTTCATAATTATCAACTCCAACGCTACTCCACTAAAAGCATAGAGGTGCACTCTTAAACTATATCGAATTACGAAGCCCGTATAGCTAAGTCTCCATAGCATATCATAATGTATCATATACCTATAAGATTATCTATAATCGGCTTAAGGATAAATTCTGTCTTACCTTCCTGATTATTTTTATCTTAAGTTCCATTATCTCACCATCGAAAAACTTATCTTCTTGATTATTTTTATCTTATGTTCCATTATCTCACCATCAAAAAACTTACCATCCAAAAGACAATGTACCATTGGGTTACATCTATGTATCCAAATGGTTGAACGCTCCAGTTTTTCAATTACAGGATAACGCATATAAAAGAATATCAACTACTTCTTAAAAGGAGCTATAGATTCCATATCTATGAATAATAGGTCTATGTTATCAAGAGTCATGCCTTCAATGTATCGGCATACGTACCACTGTTTAAAAGTGGATGTCACCCTTTGGTATATTAAAAGATATAAGTCAAAACAATGGGCTCATTATTCATCTCAGGATTAAGATATAACACATATGATTCTCTAAACTGAATCTATTTGCCAAGACATAATTATTAATCCAATCAATTCACTTTATGTCTTGATCCAGCACATCGTCACCTATGACAATGTGCAAATGTTTCTATTCGTAGAGTCCACCTCCGATGGTCAAGATAAACCATCTCCCGTTAGAGATATAGACAACATAACAATCTTTACATTAATAAAGCGCCCAACTTTATTCCCTCGATTGCGGATCTTATGATTTAGAATGTTAGCTTAAGAATCGTGTCTTTCACATAATCTTCCATCATATGCCAAATTCTTAAAGGTTTAGATCGACAGTCTCATAGTTTTGTTTGTTTACCATACATTCAACAAAAATGAACGTAAAGAGAACAAGATTTGGTATATAAATAATAAATAATAAATAAATTCTTCATCGATAAAAATGTCTCTATCGATATATTACAGTTTTACTCCTTAGGGCATACATGTCTAACAATCTTCCACTTGTACTAAGTGAGTAAATATGACAAATCTTGCATCCCCATAGCTGCCACATGCCTCTCAAATACTCTATTAATAAGTGTCTTCGTGAATAGATCAGCTAAATTGTCCTCTGACGCGATTTTGCATATAGTGACATGCTCGCCTTCTACGAAGTCCTTTGTCACAAAATACTTCCGATCAGTATGCTTATTCTTCTTGTGAAATCTTGATTGCTTAGCATTTGCTACTATCGTAATATTATCATAGTACAGTGATACCGCCTTATTCATACTAAGAACTACCTCAAGATCCGCACGAAACTTGCGAAGCCAGACTGCCTCTTTTGAAGCATCACTGGCTACCTCAAGATCCCCATCGTTGAATCCAGAGTGCAATCTTGCTTCACACTTCCCCAACTGATGGCACCATCACCCAGAGTAAACACAAAACCTGAAGTTGATTTCCTAGAATCTAGACAAAATTGGAAATCCAAATCAATGTATCCTAGAGGGCAGTGACCCGAGGCAACGGGAGATAGAAGGTCACGCGAGGAAGCTCAGAAGGACATGTGTTGACATGCGACTAGATGTTTCCCTGATAGGCATAATCATCATGCCTCTTTGTTTTCTATGCCCTAGTTTTGCACTTGAGGTGACTATAAATAGGGCCTTACCCCTCGTCATTTTCATGTGCAACCAAGGCCACACTTCGTAACTTCTGAGTTTTAGCTGTCGAGTTGTAGTCACCAACCCAAGGACTTCATTTTTTGAGCTTCCACAACCCGATTAGGTAATTTTTTGAGAAGCTTGCGAAAAGATGAGTGACCTTTATGACTCTTAGAGCGTACTTATTTCATGGTTGAATAGCAACACCAAGACGGAGAAGGCAACCTCCGAGGAAGTGGATATTGAAGGAATATCCCTAAGGTAGGATAGTGCAGGTCGGTTGGCCAAAATTCTAAGGCTCAACGCCAAGACAGTACCCAAGGAAGAGTTTCCTAACTTGCTAGATGGGAGACGCCTTGTAAGGCCTTACAGGGGCAAAGATCCATACATCGGTGCTACCATCAATGGCATGTCCCAAGTTACAACGTAGGAGCACGCCGGCCTAGAGGCGGCTACCAATGAACCAAGCACCTCCGGCCAAGAAGGCAGAGACCTAGTCTAGGTCGTGGGTTAGATTACCATAGAGATCTCTGATGAGGAGTAGGCAACTAAGCAAGTGGCTCCTGAGGAGAGTGCCGTTGAGGAAGAGGAGGACACTAAAAGACTCTTAGTCACCCAAGTTCGAGGGTGATAGCTTATCGGAGATCCCAGCCTGGTCAAACGTCCGCGGTAGGTTACTTGAGCACAATGATGGAGCCCTGACACAAGGATCTACATTGTAAGTTTGGGGACCTTGTCATGCCTAGGGAGGAAGATTCGCCCCTGACTCCGCCTGAGAGGTACATAACGTTGTATGTGGAGTTCTTCAGGGCTAGGCTGAGCTTGCCATTTCACCCCTTTCCTCTGTCAAGCACTCAATGACCTAAATGTTTGCCCTGCCTAGCTCAACCCAAATAGTTACAGGTCACTAATCAAGATGTACATGCTGTGGAGGTACCACTAGGCTATTGAGATGCCATGGGAAGCCTTTAAGTGGGTTTACAAAATGAAAAAGCTTCCTCGACAATCCAGCTAGTATTACATCACCAGTTTCAAGAAGGATTTCATCCTGGGCAACCCTGACTCAGACAAGCTTTAGAAGTTCGAGTGGTTCTATGTTGGGGGGAACTACTTAGCTCAAGCTAGTGAGGTTCTCCATGAGGAGCAGAGCATTCCAAGGACATTTAAGCAGGGGCACGTTTGGTCCATAAGGCCATGGGCACCGAGCAACATTATCAGGTAGTGGAGGACTTGTTCATCAAGCCAGAGTCCACAAGGCAGCAGTCATTCTTGCTCGAGAAAGAGACTCTTTCTTTTTATCGTTGGTTTGGGGAGTCTAGCAGAACCATTCCCCCTTCCAACATCCAGCCTGCCCGGTCAACCAGGCAGGTGACAGTGGCAAGGCCGAGCGTTGCTGACATCCCGGGGCCAAGCACCTCTAGATTTGGGTGGCTGACGAGGAAGCCATCATCATCTAGTAGCGAGGACTCGTCGAGTGGGTCCTTCAACGCATTCCCACCTATAGTAGACGTGGACCTTGAGGACGTTATATGGTCCCTATACCTGTCAAGCTAGCTCTAGATTGGTGGTGGGCTCCAAGTTTTTTTTTTTTTTTGCTTTGCTGAGCTCGACTTGACTTGGGAGATTTTCTTGGTTCCTATCATAGAAATGTCTTCCCGACCGACTACCTGAGAGGAAAGGTGAGCTCTAATGGAGAGTATTCGTCGATCTAAGGGGAAGGCCATAGTTGGGTCTAAATGGAAGAGCACATTAAGAATGGAGAAACCATCAAGGTTTGAGCAGCCACCATAGACCTAGCAACCACCCCAAATAGTCTAAGTCATTCCCCTACCTCTACAAACAAGAATGGGGGCTTCGTCTAACCATCCCCAGCCTCTTGCTATCACAATTGTCATTTCGCCATCTTCGGGTGATCCCCCGAGGAGGCATCGGGCGACGCCTCATCCTCGACAACCTTGCTGAGGCCATTCTTAATGAATCATTCTTGGAGAACCTCCGAGGAGAAAACTATGAGGGCCTATTCCATGCTGCCTTTCGTTCCACTACCAAGGTAATTAAAACTCCTATCCTGAGCTCCTTTTAACTTGGATTTCATCATGTTTTGACCTTCATCTCAGGTGTACACATTTTTGGAGATGGCTTACATGGCCGGGTGGAGGCCAAGCAAGTGAAGGAGGCGGCCTAAGGGGTGAGGAATAAGGCCGACCTGACCCGAGACGAGGTCAATCACCTAAGGGAACAACTACAGGCCTCCTAGGCCAAGCACCAACGGTTCCTGAGGGAAGAACTGCCTGGCCACCTGGCCTAGGTCATGGAAGAGTTCAAATCATCCCTAGAGTATGCCAACTATTATTACTTTGGCATGACCAACCTTTGGGACTACATTATTAACAAGCATTCCAATGCAGTCAACTTCGACTGGTCGCTTATCGTTGAGCTGGAATGAGGTGAACAACAATAGCTTGAGCCAGAGGACATTGTCGAGGCAGATGAAAAGGATGGCAGAGATAGCGAGAACGATGATGAAGCTAGGGATGGGGCCCAGGATTGACTTTTTGTTTTTGTTTTTGTTTTTCCTATCCGGTCTTGGGAGATGTCCGGTTATTTGTATCTCCCTACTACTTTCATTAATGAAATTTTATTTCTTTTCCTAAGTTCATCGCTTCTTAGAATTTTCCTTTTAATTTGGATCTTCAAAGTTTTGTTTTCCAAGTGCTATTGTTCTCGGATGAAATGACAATTCCATTCTTTGAAAGCTTGTTGGGCTTCCAAGTTTAGAGCTCCTCGGGAATGAAGTTCGAAGCTCATTTCTCCAAGTTAGATTCTTTTCGAGAGAGCAATCGAGTTAAGAATTCTATCATTGTACTGTGATACAACTGCGACAATAGCTAATGCTAAGGAACCAAGATTTCACAAGAAGAGTAAGCATATTGATCGGAAGTATCATGTGATAAAGGACTTTGTCAAGGACAGACATGTCACGGTGTGCAAAATAGTGATAGAGGACAATGTAGCTGATCCATTCACGAAGACACATACTAGGAGAGTCTTCAAGAGGCATGTGGAAGCTATGGGGATGTGAGATTTGTCATATTTACTCACTTAGTGTAAGTGGGAGATTGTTAGACATGTATGCCCAAAGGAGTAAAAATGTAATATGTTCTTTGGAGACATTTTTATCAATAAAGAGTTTATTTATTATTTATATACTAAATCTTGTCCTCCTTATGTTCATATTTGCTAAATGTATGTTAAGCAAACAAAAGTCTAAGACTTTCATTCTAAACCTTTAAGAATTAGGCAAATGATGGATAGATTATACGAAAGACACGATTCTTAAGGTGACGGTCTAAATTATAAGATCCATAATTGAGGAAATAAAGTTGGGCACTTTACTCATGTAAAAATTGTTATGTTGTCTATATCCCTATTAGGAGATAGTTTGTTTTAACCATTGAAGGTGGACTTCACGAATAGAAACATTGGCACATTATCATAGGTGACAATATGTTTGATCGGGACATAAAGTGAATTGATTAGGATTAATAATTCTATCTCAACAAATTGATTCACTTTAGACAATCATTTGTATTGTATCTTAATCCTGAGATGAATAATAGGCCCGTTGTTTTTGCTTATGTCTTTTGATGTACCAAAGGGATGACATAACATTTTATAGTAGTACGCATGCCGATAAGTTGGAGGCATGACTCTTGATAGTGTAGACTTGTTAGTCATAGATATGAAATCCATAGCTCCTCTTTAGGAGTAGTTGACATCCTCTTATATGTGTTATCCTATAATTAAAAAACCGGAGTGCTTAACCATTTGGATACATAGGTGTAACCCAATGGTATACTATCTTTGGATAATAAGTTTTTCGATAGTGAGATAATGGAACCTAAGATAAAAATAATCAGAAAGGTAAGATAGAACTTGTCCTTAAGCCGATTATAGATAATCCTATGGGGATACGATACACTATGATATGTTATGGAGACTTAGCTTTTCAGGCTTCGTAATTCTATATAGTTCAAGAGTGCAGCTCTAAGATTTTAGTGGAATAGCTTTGGAGTTGATTATTATGAAATGTATATTTAGGATATTGGGTTTCATAATTATCAGGAGGTTGAACTATATAGGTCTATTTAGTCCTATTTGCTAGCTCACAAAATCCTGTAACGATACGGCGTGCTTTTCTAATAATTGGTGACTTATGTCAAATTTATCAGTTTGGCTGAAATTTGGTAAAATAAGATAATTTATGTTTATTTATCAGTTGAATTAATTTTATGATAAAATTAATTCAAGATAATCTTGTTTGGGATCAGAAAATTCATGTCTATTTATCGATTGAATTTAATTTTGAATAAATTAATTCAAGATAAACTTATTGAATTATTACGAATATTTATTTTCCTAGAGATTATCTAGATATAACTGTTTTAATTAGATAACTTCTTTATTAGGTTATTTGAATTAAAACTGAGGCTCTATCCTTAGAATCTCTTGTGGGAAATAAAGATTTGCAGGAACTTTTTATCGTAAGTTTGGTAGGCCGATCTTTAAGTTCAGCCTATGATTAAGGAGGTTTGGCAAGCCGATCTGCCAGCTTGACCTGCCAACCAGGCGATAAAAGGATCACACATTTTCATGCATGTTTTATCAAATATTGATTTTGATTTGAATTTTTGAGACTTTATTTAATAAGAATGGACTCTTGGGCCTAACCTCTATTAAAAGGAAGTGAGTCTCATTAATATTCAGATTAATTGAGAAATCTAGAGTGAGGCTCTGTCAATGAGACTCTAAAACTCCTCGGACAACTATCATTCACAAATCACAAATTATAGCTTTAGGTATTTCTCAATTAGTTAGCAGGAAAGCCACCTGGGGAAAAGCTAAACGACGTGAGCCCATACTCACTCCGATCAAGGATAGAGAATAGCAAAGAATGCCAGTTGGATGAGGTCCTTCTGGAACATTACTTCTCTTCACTGATTGCGATAGCTTTTTAGCATATACAAGGTTAATAAGATCTGATTAATTTATGCATATAGTGTATCAAACTTGTGTTTTGAAAAATACTTTGATATAAAAAAATTTTAAAATTTTGCTATATACTATTTTTCCAACACATCCGCGGGGTAGAATTCTAACAGCTCTAGTGGTAGGCCAAACTTTCAAGTTCGGCAAGCTGATTAGTCATGACCTACAAGCCGAACTATGAAGTATGGCTGACCGAAGGGTTATGACTGAAGGTTGATCACACTAATCGACAGGCTGACAAAGAGTTGTGATTTTTCAAAAAATGTGTATTTTTTGGTGCAGTTTTGATTTTATTTTTGAGACAATTGTAAGAAACATAAAATTTTATGATGACCAAAAATATGAAGTATTTAATCTATGCAGGGTTGAAGACTTGAATATGGATGCCACATGAAGATGGATACAACTAAAAGATACAAGGATGAAGAATCGATAATATGTTTCGATTGATCTCTTGTAATCTTTAATTTCTTTTCTCTAGTGTGGAACCATAATATTACAGCTATTTATTATTATTTTTCTTGTAACATTGCATGTTGCTTTGCTTGTCTGTATTATAATATGATTTGCTATGTAAGTTAATAACGTGACATATAGAATAGGGAGTGTCGCTCATTAAAAATTGTTCTTGTCTGTCTCTTAAAATAAAACCTTGATTTCAAAATATTGAGTGGGAGAAGGTTTTCAAAGAGAGGACCTAAGGCCTCCATCGTTGGTTTAGAGGTAGCTCATGGTGTTTTTAACTCCTATAAAGGGACCTTATCATGTATCGGGTTGGATCTCCAAAAGGATAAGATATTTTAGCATGATTTATCATTGCACATCCTTAGGTAGTGATTATAAATCATGGATAAAATATTAAAATGATAGTTATACACTCATATTAATTTCATTATTAACCTCCCTTAGGAGCTCTGTTAATAAAATTAATGTCTAAATAAATGATTATTAATATATACTGGATCATATGGGTCCTAGATGGCATATATTAATCACAAAGCGATCCGTGTTCCTAATTAAATTTGGCAAGTCTCCCCTAAGTGGCTTGTTGAATTCTGAGTTAGGAATTATCATTGTAAGGTTGTGATATTTTCAAGGTTTTGACACAGAAATACAATTGTATGTTTACTTGATTGTGGTACTAAACTGTTATGGTATGTTTGCTTATGTTTGGTATATGATTCTTTATTGTAGATTAAAATGTCTAAAAATTCTTTATCTTTGATATTCGATAAAAACCAACTAACCAATGAGAATTATAATGATTGAAAATGAAACTTAAATATCATCCTGGCCTCTATGAAACTAAATTTTATGCTGGCAATACCGTTTCCTCTTGAACCTACTAGGGAGTCCACCTATGAGCAAATTCAAGTGTATGATCGTTAGAAAAATGCTAACAATTAGGCTTCGTGTTATGTTATGGCTTATATGAATAAAAACTACAAGCTTAACATGAAGATTATGAGACTACAAAGCAGATTTTGGATAATCTTAAAGACATGTTTGGAGGCCAAGCCATGACAAAACAACACAAGCAAAGACCAAGGACGTCTGTAAAGGAGCATATAATGTTGGTCATGGGCTACTTCATTGAGGCTCATGCCTATGGAGCTGATATCGATGCTGAGTAATAGATGACTATGGTTTTTTAGACGTTATCAAAAGAGTTCATCTCATTTAGAGCTTCATATAATTTGAGCAACAGACAAAATATGACCTTAATAGAGTTGATGAAGTAGTTATAGGTGTTCAAAAATCTAATCAAGGAAACTCCTGCGGGTTGCAGGCCAACTTGACGGCTGTATTTAGTTCCAATCCAAACCCTGAATAGAAGGAAGCAAAAGGCTAAGAACAGTAAATCTTTTATTCCTGCATATGGCAAGAACAAGAAGAAGAAAAAGAAGAACCCGAGAAGCTCAAGTGCTTTTCTTGTTGGAAGGTTGAGCACATCAAGAAGAATTGTAAAGACTTCCTTTCCCAAGGAGGTAGGTGTGATCTTTTGGTTATTGAAACTTGTTTGGTTGAGGAATCCAGTGACACTTGGGTCATAAATTTTGGGGCAAGTAATTAGGTTTGTGTTTCTCTACAAGGGTTCAAAGAAACGAAAAGTCTACTACATGAAGACTTCACTTCGAATGGGTGATGGATCCTTGGTGTTGCTTGAAGCAGTGGGAGACGTCCATCTTTATTTTGATAATTATAGGAGTTTAGTTTTGCGAGATTGTTTTTATGTTCCTAAACTTAAAAGGAATTTAACATCTATAGCTTGTTTATTTAAAGACTCTTATGTAGTTTCTTTTAATAATAAAGTGATGATTTGTAAAAACAAATCTTTTATCTATGATGGATGGATGCAAAACAATCTATATTTTATTAAACCTAAGATGGACTTACTGCTTAATCTGAGGTTAATGATAATAACTCTAAAAGACTTAAAACTTCTTACATAATAAAACCTATCTTTGGCATTTGTGACTAGGTCATATTAACCTAAATAGGATTCAAATGTTGGTAAGGAATGGACCTTTAAGTCACTTAAAAGTAGAATCTATACCACAATGTGAATCTTGTTTGGAGGGTAAAATGACCAAAAGACCATTTGGGTCTAAAGGCAATAGGGCCGAAAGTGTTCTAGAACTTGTACGTAGCGATGTTTTGTGGACCTATGAACATCCAAGCACATGAAGGGTATGAGTACTTTGTCACTTTTATTGATGATTACTTAAAGTGTGGGTATGTCTACCTTATACAACACAAAAGCAAAACTTATGACAAGTTCAAGGAGCTTTGGGCTAAAGTGGAAAAGCAATTAGGTAAACCCATAAAGGCACTTCGATTCGATCGAGGTGGTGAATACCTCTCTGATGAGTTCTTAGAACACTTATTAGAGAATGGGATTGTATCCCAATTGATTACGTCGGGTATTCTGTTGTAGAATAGCATGGTTGAGGGAAAGAATAATACTTTGTTGGACATGGTCAAGTCCATGATGAGATATTCATCATTGCCTTTATCCTTTTAGGGATATGCACTATAAACCGTATGTTATCTTTTGAACAATGTGCCTTTAAAGTTAGTTCCTAAAACTCCTCACGATTTACGAACGGAGAAAAGGACATCCTTAAACCATATTTGCATAAAGGGATGTCCGGCTCATGTCCTGTATAAGGAAGCGAACAAGTTGAAAGCATGTTTGAAAGTTTATATGTTTATAGGATATCCAAAAGAGACTAAAGGGGGTTATTTCTATAACCCAAAGGAAAATAAAGTCGTGGTTTCAATAAATACAACATTCCTTGAGGATAGTTACATAAACGACTTTAAGCCTTAAAATAAAGTGGTACTTGAGGAGTTAGCAAGTGATTCAATCACCCTGGGGGTTCCAGTAGAAACCATTCCAATCGATGTAGAAAAACCAACTGAACAACAACCTAAAGGGCTTCACCGTAGTGGGAGGATTGAGCCTTAACCCAAGAGGTATATGTTCAATGGTGAGGTCTTTTTAGTTAAATCGGTTGAACATGATAGGGACCCGTACACTTACAATGAGGCTATGAATGATGTTGGCTTGAAACTCTAGATAAAAGCTACAAGCACTAGGATGAAGTCTATGGAGACAAATTCGGTCTGGGAACTTGTGGATCTTCCTGAAGGAGTAAAACCCATAAGGTGTAAGTGGATCTATAAGAAAAAAAAAAAGGAGCAGATGAAAAAGTTGAAACCTATAAGGTTAAACTAGTAGCTAAGGAATACACACAAAAGGAAGGAAGCGATTACGAGGAAACCTTTTCGTCTATAACCATGCTTAAATCCATCCACATTCTTTTGTCTATAGCTACTGCTCTCAATTACAAGACTTGGCAGATGGTTGTCAAGATGGCCTTTCTAAATGGCTATCTTGATGAGTCCATATATATGGTATAGCCATACGGGTTTAAGGCTAAGGGTCAGGAGGTTAAAGTTTGTAAGTTGCTAAAGTCAATTTATGGACTTAAGCAGGCTTCCTGTTCTTGGAACATAAGATTTGATCAAGTGATTAAGACTTATAAGTTCGTACAAAATGTGAATGAACCATGTGTTTACAAACACATTAAGGATACAAATGTGGTTTTTTTACTACTCTATGTAAATGATATTCTACTAATTGGCAATGACATTGAGGCGTCGTTATCGGTCAAAATTATGGTTAACCAAGCAGTTTGACATGAAAGACTTGGGTGAAGCTAATTATGTTCTTAGTATCCAGATATTTCAGGATAGGAAGAACAGAACGATAGCTTTGTCCCAAATGGGCCACATAGATAGAATTCTCAAAAAGTTTGCAATGCAGGATTCCAAGAAAGGTGGGCAACCATCTAGGTCTGAAATTACTCATTCTAAGAAAGACTCACCAAAGTCCGGTGAAGAAAGAGAATATATGAAGAAAGTGCCTTATGCTTCAGTAATGGTAGTCTTATGTATGCCATGCTTTACACACGCCCAGATATTTGTTATGTGGTTAGGATAATAAGTTAATTTTAGTCGAATCTAGGATCAAACCACTAGGTTGCAGCAATGCCATTGTTTGGAGAAGTGTCAGGCAACATTGCACTTCAGATTTAACAATGGAGGCTAAGTATGTGGCAGCTAGTAATGCTTCAAAAAAAGTAGCGCGGCTCCATTAGTTCCTTAGAGATCTTGAAGTAGTTCCTATTATGTATAAGGCGGTATTGCTGTATTGTGATAACACTGCAGCAATAGCTAATGCTAAGGAACCAAGATTTCACAAGAAGAGTAAGCGTATTGATCAGAAGTATCATGTGATAAAAGACTTCATTGAGGGCGAGCATGTTCCTATATGCAAAATCACATCTGAGTACAATTTAGCTAATCTATTTACGAAGACACTAACTATGAGGGTTTTTGAGAAGCATGTAAGAGCTATAGGGATGTGGGATTTGTCATATTTACTTACTTAGTGCAAGTGGGAGATTGTTAGACATGTATACCCTAAGGAGTAAAATATAATATGTTTTTGGAGACATTATATTAATAAAGAATTTATGTATTATTCATATACCAAATATTATCCTCTTTATGTTCATATTTATTGGATGTATGATAAGTAAACAAACGTTTGAGACTGTTAGTCTAAATGTTTATGAATCAGGCATATGATGGATAGATTATGCAAAAGACATCATTTTTAAGGTGATGGTCTAAATCATAAGATCCACAATCGAGAGAATAAAGCAGGGCACTTTATTTATGTAGAGATTGTTATGTTGTCTATATCCCAAACAAGAGATGGTTTGTCTTGGCCATCAGATGTGGACTCTGCGAATAGAAATATTGGTATATTATCATAGGTGATGATGTATTAGATCGGGACATAAAATGTAATTGATTTGGATTAATAATTCTATCTGGGCAAATCAATTCACTTTAGATAATCATTTATGTTGTATCTTAATCCTGAAATGACTAATGGGCCTGTTGTCTTGACTTATGTCTTTTAATGTACTAAAGAGTGAAATCCTAATTTTATGATGGTATGTATACTGGTAGGTTAGAGATATGACTCTTGATAGCATAGACTTATTATTCATAGATATGAAATCCATAGCTCCATTGGTGGAGTCAATGATGTCCTTTTATATACGTTATCCTGTTATTGGAAGACTGAAGCTCTCAACAATTCAAATACATAGGTGTAATCAAATGGCATACTGTCTTTGGATGGTAAGTTTTTCGATGGTGAGATTATGGAACTTAAGAGAAAACTAGTCGGGAATGTAAGATAGAATTTATCCTTAAGCTGTTTATAGATATCTTATAAGGATACGATACATCATCATATGTCATGGGCACTTAACTTATTTGGAGCTTCTTAATTTTATATAGTTTGAGAGTGAAACTCCAAGCTTTTAATGGAGTAATGTTAGAGTTGATAATTATAAAATATGTTTCTAGGATATTATGTTTTATAATTGTCGAGAGCTTGAACTATATAGGTCCATCAGGTCACCTTTGCTAACTCATAATAAATCATGTAACGATATAGCATGCTTTTCTAACAAATTGGTGACTTATGTTAAATTATTAGATTGAATAAAATTCGACAGGAACATCTGATACATGTCTATTTATCGATTGAATTAATTTGTGTAAATTAATTTAAGATAAACTTGTTGAATTATCGGGAATGTTTATTTTCCTAAAGATTATCTAGATATGACTATTTTAATCAGATAACTTCTCTATTGGGTTGTTTGACTTAAAACTGAGGCTCTATCCAAAGAATCTCGAGTGGGAAATAAAAGATTCGTAGGAATCATTTATAGTAAATTTGGTAGGCCGATCTTCAAGTTTGACCTACCGATGGAGTAAGTTCAGTAGGCCGATCTGCAAGTTCGGCTTGTCGGCCGAGCAATAAACTGATTATGCATTTTCATGTGATTTTATCAAATATTGATCTAGATTCAAATTTTTAAGGCCTTATCTGATAAGGACCAACCTTGGAGATGACCTCTATACATAGGGAGTGAGTTCTCTCAGTTATTTAGATCAGTTGAAAAATTAAGAGTGATTACTCTAGTCTATGAGTCTCTGAAACTCTCGAAGAGCTATTGTTCACAAATCACAAAACTTAGTTTTGGATTTTCTCAATTGGTTGGAAAGAGAGTCACCGGGAAAGAGTTGTACAACGTGTGCCCACGCACACTCAGATAGTAGATAGAGAATATCAAAGAAGACTAGTTGGTTATAACTCTTCTAAAACGTTCTTCCTTTCACATATTGCAGGAGCTCTTCAACATATAAAGGTTAGTAAATCTGCTTAATATATGCATATAACATGTCAAGCTTGTGTTTTGAAAAATAGTCTGATTTAAAAATTTTAAAATTTTCGCTGCATACTTGTTTTCCAACAATTAGACTCAATAGTACCCCCTTAGGTTGGAGATGTGATTAGGGTACTCCCCCGATCCTACTAAAAATAATAAAATAATGCCCAAATTAGTGTAGAGAGTTTTGTGAGGTAAAGAGATGATCTTGTATGCACTATACACTGGTATGGATTTTATCTCTATATCTATGTTGTCATGCTTATATTTTGTGGAATAAATTATATTTCTATCTTTTTAATAATTATTATTAATATTGTTATGCTACCTAATTCTTGTGTAAAGTCAGTCATGCTTTCTTTATGTAATTTAATTGTGTTGCATAATCAATATTTATAATACTAAAGTCATGCTCGTTTTATTAACTTGAGTTTCTACTATATTATAGACATAGACTAACACAGTAAATGCTTGGTAATGCTTGATTTATTGTCAATAAAGGATGGCATAGTATATTCTTAAACCATTTAATAAGACGAGGTGTTGTTGGAATTAATGCAATAATTTATTCCATAAAAATATATTAATTTTAGTTTGTTATTATCTTTTCTATTTTAAAATTATGTTAATAATAATTGTAGTGACAGCAGTTATAATTTTCATAATTAGTACACCTAATCATTAGTGAGAGATGATTATTTTGCTACTTTTTATAGGAAGACCCTTACTACATTATGGCTTGCTAACTTTTCGCTCTCGGTTGTCTTATAAAAATAGTAAATGTGCTTACAATTAACAAGAAAAGATATAATAAATCAAATAGTTTATTAATTAGAGTTAAAATTTCGTACTAGTTGTAAAACATACAAGGAATTCTCAAAGTTTTACCATTTTAATTTTATGTTTTAAATTTTGCACTAAAAAAAAATCACAAGAAATATTTGTTTCATTTTAAACTTTGTTTTGAAAAACTGCTTGCCTTTTTGAACATTTATTTTTAACAATTTCCTAAATTATAAATTTTCGACCTCCTTGTGGATATGACAACCTTTCTATACTACAAACGTTCACCGTTTAAGAAAAACATTTCAATCTACACCACCAAAAGAATGAGCGCCGTTGCCGAGTAACTCATCCATTCTAAACAAATTTAATTAACAGCTTGATTCACCTATGAGACACACAATATTCTTTGGCCTTTAAAATGTACAAATTATTTCCCAAGTAACAAACTTGAACTTGAAATAAACTTCCTTTTGTCATCCATTTTTTATTCTTTTGTTTTCATTTTTTTCATTTTCGTTGTTTTTTATTTTTTTAATATATATATAGATATATTTGAATTTTTTTGAGTTTTTTTTGAGTTTACTAACATACAGAATAAATAAACTTGCTTCATAACTCTTCCCCTCCTCCCAAAATACATAACTTTGAGTTTGAGAATTTACTCCTCGACAATGGCGCCAAAAACCTATTCGGGTCTATGTTCGATATAACCTCAAGTATAAAGTTATCCAAGTAATAAAACCCAATGAATCCGAGCTCAATCTTACAGGGAAAAAATATTGCAAAGGTCAAATATATCAATTCTACTATTTTAGCTGAAGAATTTGAGAATTAAAGTTAATTTTATTTACAATTTATTTACAATATTTACACTTTTTTTAACTTTTTCCATTTTTAGATTTTTTTTTTGTGATTTCTGGAATTTCAACGACAAGAAATATGACTTAATTTAGAATGATAAATGGAATTTTAATAAGTGAATTTTAACTTAGAAGATGAAACTTTAATAATAAGTACAATTAATTTTAAAGGTAATAACAATTTTAACAAATACTGAAGATTATAGATTCAATTCTGGTAATTAATTTAAATATGTTTTAGTTTTTTTAAACTTCTTTATTAAAATGGTTTAAGTATACAATATGTCATCCTTTGTCTATAATAAATTAAGAGTAACCAAGCATTTATTGTGTTAATTCATGTCTATAGTGCATCAAAAATTTATTTTTAATAAATATGTATATTTTCAAATTAACTTACTAAAATTACCAACAAAATTTACCGTTAAGTATTTACCATGCCATTTTATGTATGCAGATAATCAAAGAGTTCCTAAGCATTATTCGTGTCATCCTATGTATATGATAAATCAAAACTTAATTTTGCAAGAATTTTAGTTAAGTTAATATAAAAATCATAAGTTTTCTAAAAATAATTTTAACATTATCACAACTTAGAAGCTTAGAAAAACTAAAAATAGTTATCTTAATTTTGCCAGAATATCTCCTTCTATCCTTGGCAAAAAGGAAATTTACAAAGACATGTTGAAAATAGAAGCACACATATTTTTAGTAAGCACAACTATTTTACAACATAAAAACTAGAATTATTTTACAAAAACATAAAACTAAAATTTAGAAGAAAACAAACCTAAAAAGAGAGTACAAGAGAATTTACTCCAAACTAAAGAGGAAGGTGTTAATTACATGAAGAGAATGAGGGTATTTATGGTAGATAAAATTTTACTATTTACATAAATTTTTACATTTGTTATTTTTTTATTATTTTTATTATTTTATTAGGATATTTTTAGGTTGAAAATGAGTTGGATGCAAATTAAATGATGAAGAATTTTTTTGGAATAAATATTTTATAGCAGCCTACGTTTTTATCCTTCAATTTTTCTTTTTTTTTTGCTTTTTTTTCTTTTTTTTTTTCCTCTAAGATGAATATGGAATATGCTGGATTTATTAGATAATCTAGTGCTTCGTGGAGTAGTAACGGACGCTCGCAAGCCGTGGATTGTAGGAACATTGACTAAAGTAGTGGGGCAGATGAAGTCTACGATCAATAGTCAATGGGTGCTAAAGACTCTTTGTTGGCCGCAAGATCAAGTCATTGTACGCAAGTCATTGTACGCAAGATCAAGTCAGTGTGAAGGGGCACGCGTACGACGCGGATGACCTAGGAAACTCGGATCTGACAGTTGAGGTTGCACCACGTGTCTTTTACAATTTTTTCCTTTTTTTTATTTCTTGATCATTTGAGGTCTGTTTTTGCCTTTTTTGCACCATTTTTCTTGTAGATTTCAAATCTAAAATAAAATAAGCTAACCAAAATTAATTATTCTACAAATATAATTTTCTTAATAATTAAAAATATTTATTTTACAATAAAGCATACAAAAATTACTAAAAAAAATAAAAATTCTAAAATTAATAAACCTTAACAGATATGCTATATAAGATTTGAGATTATTAAAAATTACTAGAAACATAATAGAATATATTTATAAATTCAAAACTTATTTACAAACATTTTAAGACTCAAAATAAGATCACACAATATTATTTTATGGTTTTGGCCATTTATAGATTAAACACTTATAAAACACATAGAGATGATTCTAAAAATTACTAAAAATATTATTAAACATGAAAACATACTAAAAGAATATTTTAAAACACATTTTAACACTAAGACACAAAAATGCTTAATATAAAAATGCTATGAATTAGAGGATTTAATGAGAAATAAAAGTATAAATAAATGATTTAAGCCTTAGAAAATTTACACTGCCTTAGAAAATATACACTTTTATGGTCTCATCACACCCCTCAACCCTAAAAATTAATGCGATAAAAACATAAAATAAAGTAGATGATTGATTTTTCAAAAGCTTGTGACTCCTTGCAAATCGTCTTTAGGGGATTCAAGGCATAAAATAAAAATGCAGATATTATTCAAGTTTATGCTTTATTCCAAGAGTATGTCTTACATTTAAGATGGATTTTCCACCATGTGTGTGCAATTCTATCACTAATCATTGAATACAAACCAGATAAATTTACACTAATATAAGCTAATTTATTTTAACAAAATCTTACAAGTTTGTTTTTCATTCATCTCTATACTAATATAGAATAACAATAAATTAAGGACTATTAGGACTTTATTCGGCTATAATGTAAGGCAAGAGTAAAAAGGTAAGATGAAGGATAAATTTTGAAGCTTGATTCACCCATAAGACACTTAAAATATTCTTGGACCTTTAAAATGTGCAAATTATTTCCCAAGTAACAAACTTGAACTTAAAATAAACTTCCTTTTGTCATCCACTTTTTATTCTTTTTTTTTCATTTTTTTTTGTTTTTTAATATATATACATTTTTGAATTTTTTTGAATTTGTTTTTAGTTTATAGACGTACAGAATAAATAAACTTGCTTCGTAACCCTTCCCATCCTACCAAAACGCATCTGAATCGATCATATGCCTTATGAGTGATAGGTAAAAAGAAAGGATATGAAATTATTAAAAAGGCTAAGCTAAAAAATTTGTGAGTGACAAAGAAAATAGAACATTAAGTACAACGGGGCAACTATGGATATAAAATATATTTAGGTAGGCTTGAAAGGCTCAAACGATTTAAAGATGGCCTAAATTATGTCCTTAACTTAATATTATCTAAAATTTCGCTTTGAGAGGAATTCTAACACTTTATAAGATTTTATAAAAATAAACCAAATTATATTAACTAAATAGTCTCTAAATTAGTGTAACAAATCAAAGTTTTAGATTAAGTGCTCAAATTTTGGGAAAAATCAATCTAAATATAAGGCTAACATAAGAAACTAACATAAGCTTAAACAATATCTGAATTTTATAACAAACTATGATATAATCATGTTTCGTCATCGAACAGGAGGGACTTTAAAAATAAACAAAGAAAACAAATATTTACAAAACATTTTTTTAGGTTTTTCAAATTTTTGATTTTTTTTAAGATTTTTCAATTTTTGGTTTTGTTTTTATTTTTTATTTTTATTTTTTTAGATATTAAATACATATGTAGACAAAATCTACAAAATAAAATATGTTACAAGCATGATGAGGGCACGTCTCAAGAATGCTAAAGACTATAACTCAACTATCCTAAACATGCATACATACAACATATAGAACATAAGCATATATGAAAGATGAAATTCTCGGACAAGATCGAGATGTGTTTCAAGACTGACTCCTTCACTTAGCCATCTTGATAATAAACAAGAATCTTTAGTTTTACAAACAACACACCAAAAGTTTTTCCTTTTTTATTTTTTTAATTTTTTTATACAATTGGTTTTAGAACAAGTCCCATTTTAGACACAAAAACAAACTTGAACTTGCATTTTTGTTTATGGTGTGATGAGATTGTAAAAGTGTCTATTTTCTAAGGTTAAAATCATTTATTTATACTTTTATTTTTCATTAAATCCTCTAATTAATAATATTTTTGTGTTAATATGTATTTTTGTATCTTAGTCTAAATATGTTTAAAAATATGTTTTTAGTGTGTTTGTATGTTTAGTAATATTTTTGGTAATTTTTAGAATCATTTTTGAGTGTTTTATAATTAATTAGTTTGAAATTAATTAAAACCGTAAAATTAATGTTTTGTGATTTTATTTTGAGTTTTAAAATGTTTATAAATAGGTTTTGAGTTTGTAAATATATTCTATTATATTTCTAGTAATTTCTAAAAATAATCTTGACTCTTAAGTAGTATATTTATCATGGTTTGTTAATTTTAGAAATTTTTATCTATTTTTAGTAATTTTTGTGTGTTTTATTATAAAATAAATATTTTTAATTATAAAAATTATGTTTGTAAAAAAATTATTTTTTTATTTATTTTATTGTGGATTTAAAATTTGAAAAAAAAATGGACCAACGCAGTGCAAAAATAGGCAAAAAAGGGACCTCCAATGCTCAAGAAGTGAAAGAAAAAACAGTAAATCAGAACGCGTGGCGAGCTCTCAACCGTCGCGTTGTCCAAGAGATCCGGACCGTCCGCCTGGCTTGACTGATGTCAAAACCTGCTCCAGGTTCGATGCAGTCATCCCCAAGTAGAGGCACTTTATTTACCGTGCGATTGACATCAATTGTCTCCAAAGGCTTAAACACGTTGGTCTATCTATTGATAAGTTGACTTGATCGCATCCGTAACTTCATCTCGGGCCCGTACCTTGAACAATCCGGATCGCCTTGCACATGTACTTCCATGATTTGCGTCACACTAGATTACAGTTTCAAATTCCACACCACTTTCGCGCGGTGGAGGAAAAGAAAGAAAAGATCTTTAATCAGTAGAGGGGGGGGGTTTGTTTTGGCTCTGGGGCGGGGCGGCAACTTTTAATTAAAAAAAAAAGAAAGAATAATCAGGGTGGGTGAGCTGATTTGATTTGCCTTGCGAATAAATAAATAAAATAAAATTTTACATTCAGCTCGATACGCTGATTCACGTGGGTGGCAACAAAATAAAAGAAAAGAGATTCCAAATGCAATTTGACTCAGATTGCAACAAAATAATAATAATAATAAATTAAATAAAATAAATTCAAAAATTGAGTGAACAGTTGCTAATTTCCTCCTACAAATACCTGGGACCTCCCCTCAGCTTTGCACGCACTTCAACGGGGGGATTCCCCTTTCTTCCTCTTTCGTTGTTTTCTTCTTCCACTGCTGAGCAGCCTTAAGGTGAAGAGACTGTTACTCAACTCTATTAAAAATAATAAAATACTCTATTAGGTGAGGCTGGAAAATAATCTTATAAGTGTAATATTGTAGTATAGATTTTAACTCTATATCTGCTTTGTAATGCTTATATTTTTATAGAATAAATTGTATTTCTATGTTTTTAATAATTGTTATTAGTGTTGTTATGCTGTCAATTGTTACATAAATTCAGTCATTTTTTATGTAATTTAATTATGTTGCATAATTAATATTAATGATAATGAAATAATATTTAATTTTATAGAATATCTTTTGTTGTAATATGACTTGTTATATTGTCGATTCTAGATATTTTATAAAACGAAGTGCTATCAAAATTAACATAAAAATTTATTCCATTAAAATATAAAAATTTTGATTTGTTATCATCTTTTTTATTTTAATATTATGTTAATTATAATTGTAGTGACAACGGTTATAATTTTCATAATTAGTGCACCTAATCATTAGTGAGAGATTATTATTTTGCTACTTTTATAGGAAGATCCTTACTGCATTATAGCTTGCTATATTGTTGCACTCGGTTGACTTATAAGTACTTGTAATTAAAGAAAGACGATGTAATAAATCAAATGCTTTAGACTATTATTTATTTAGAGTTAAAATTTCATATTAGTTGCAAAACATATAAAGGATTCTCAAAACTTCATCGTTTCAATTTTATGTTTTAAAATCTTATTTTAAAAAAATTTTAAAAAATAATTATTTCTTTTAAATTTTGTTAAAAAAAATCCATTTCCACTTTAAACCGAAAATTTTCATTCTTTCAAACTACCACCTCCTTATGGATACGACAACTTTTCTATATTATAAGCATTCGCTGTTTAAGAAAAACATTTTGGGCGAGTCCATAAAAAATTTGGCGTTGTTGTCAAGGAGGTACCGTTATTTTATCAGATTGCTGAATTAATCGAGAAACTAGGCAAGTATTCTATCCTTATCTTGTAAATAGTGTAAATATTGTTCTTTTAGTATTTTTTTAGTTTAATTATTCTGTTAAATAAGCTATTATTCATGTCAGGTACTGTTCACATCATTATTCACACATAGTTCATTATTCATAAAAAATAAAAAATAAAAAAATCCAAAAAAATCATAAAAATTTTATTTTATTTTCTTTTCTTTTCTTTGTAAAATATTTATTTTGTTAGTTTTGGGTTTAGATCTAGGTTTTTGACTTAGAAATAAAACTTCATACAATTTTAGAGCTAGGTTTTTCATAAAATAAATTGTGGTTTTGTAAAGAGTATTCTTTGAGGAAGTTCTGTCTAGAGATTGGTACTGGTTCGAAACTCTTTCCCATAACCAGTTACTTTTGGAGTTCTTCCAACACCAGTTATTCCAAAAACATTGTTCTGACTAGAAAGATTGGTTTTTAAGGAGTCTTAGCCCCACCAAACTTTCCTAGGAACATCCTTAAAGCTTATAATTCTCAAGATCTATAAAAGAAATTTGGCGAATGATTTTCATTCACTTCTTTATTCTCCTTGAATAAAGAAAAGCTTAGCATTTCGTCTTTTCCGTTGTAAATTGGAAAAAAAATTAATTAAAAATTGAAAAATTAAAAAATAAAAAAAAAAACAAAAGGAGACAAGTGGCGCAATCTCAGCAGTCAAATCACTTTAGATTAGTGCATCCCAGCCGTCCACATACTCCTTTCCCCTCATTGATAGTGTGCATCTTGCCTTCGCAGGTGCTTCGTCTCAACAGCCGTTGGATCTACTTACCGCTCAACCATCCAACGGCCAACGATCTTACTACTAGCACTTGTTGACTTTTGTCGGTTGACTTGATCCGCACCCACTGGATTATCCAGCAATTCAAGCATAATCTAGGTTCATTTGAGAAGGGAAAAAAAAGAGAAAAGGGAAAAGATATAAAAAAAAATGCTAAATAAACAAATGGGCTGCTCTAAAAATTTTAGTCCAAAAAATTCTCCGTCATTCAATTTGCATCCCACTCATTTTCAACATAAAATATCCCAATAAAATAATAAAAATAAAAAAATAATAACAAATGTAAAAATTCTTGTAAATAGTAGATTTTTCTCTACTATAAATACCCTTTTCCCTTCATGTAATACACACCATTCTCCATAGTTTGGAATAAATTCTCTTCTTCTCTCTTCTTAGGTTAGTTTTCTTCTAAATTTTAGTTTTATGTTTTTGTAAAATAATTCTAGTCTTTATGTTGTAAAATAGTTGTACTTAGTAAAAATATACGTGCTTCTACTTTCAACATGTCTTTCTAAATTTCCTTTTTGCTGAGGAAAGAGGGGGATATTTTGGCAAAATAAAGGTAAATATTTTTATTTTTTCTAAGTTTTTTAAGTTATTATAATGTCAAAATCATTTTTAGAAAACTTATGATTTTCATGTTAACTTAACTAAAATTCTTGCAAAATTAAGTTTTAATTTATCATAGACATAGAATGGCATGGATAATGCTTAAGAACACTTTGATGGTCTTTTTCTCTCCGAGTTACCCTCAGAGCAACGGGCAGGTTGAAGCCGTTAATAAGACGATCAAAGACAACCTGAAGAAAAAACTTGAGGACCTCAAAGGCGTGTGGATCAATAAGTTCCCATGCTCAAGGCTTATCGAACAACGGCCTAGACTGCCAACGGGGAGACTCCATTCTCCCTCGTCTATAGGGCTGAGGCTATCATCTCGACAGAAGTGGGCTACCGAGCCTCAAGGTTGAGCAGTATGAAGAAATTCAAAATGCTGAGGTCATGATGTCTAAGCTTGATCTGCTCGAGGAGAAGAGGAACCGTGTTGCGATCCATAATGTAGCTCAAAATCAAGTCATTGCTTGGTATTACAACAAACGGGTCTAACCGAAGAGCTTCAAAGTTGGAGACTTGGTGCTGAAAAAGGTCACAATTCAGCAGCTTAGGCAGGGGTCCTTTGGTCCAAAGTGGGACAGACTGTACAAGGTTATCGGAATTGTCTGACCAGGCACCTATAGGCTATCTGACATGGAGGGCAACCCTACATGGTCATCTTTGGAACGTCGAGCTTTTGAAAAAATTCTTTTGCTAACTAAAGCTAGAAACCTTTTTGACCTCTAGCTACATTCTTTTGTAACTAGACCTCTCAAACAGGGTTGGAATGTAAATACATACATTAATGAAAATTTAATTCCTACACTGGTCCATTGAGCAATGTGTGTTAAGGAAGATACAACCCCAAAGAGGGGTGCCATAACTCTAATTTAGGGGATGCGACATTTACTCCCGAAGAGGGAGAGTCTTCCCATCTAACTAGACTGGGGGGCTGGTCGACATAGTGCTTACCATTAGTCCGTCGCCGCATAGACCACGTGGACAGAGTCACCCTGGCATGGCTATGCCCGACCAACATTAGACTTGTAAAAGTTCAAATGAACTTAAGCAAGTCTAAGGGGGCGATAGGGTATCGGGTACCACATACCATTGTGCTCTGCTTGATCAAGAAATGGACCTTCCCTGCTTGGCTAAACTTAGTAAACGCTAACCGTCTTTTTCTGAAGAAGTTTGTTCCTAAAGAAATTCAACTTGGAGGAGTTAAGATGTTTCGTTCCTAAGACACTAAACTTGGCAAGAACAGAATTGGGAAAACGTGAGTTTGAAATCCATTTCCAAAAAATATTTTCTCCCAAGAAACATTCATAAGCATATACCCTTGAGTCCTTCTCAAGTACTTGAAAAAATGCTTGACCACAACCCAATGGTTTTGTCCCATATCTGCTTGAAATCGACCTTACAATCCTGACCGCATAACAAATATCAGGTCGTGTGCAAAGCATGGCATACATGAGACTACCCACTGCCAAAGTATAAGGCACCTTCTTCATGTATTTTCTTTCTTCCTCAAACTTTGGAGAGTCATTCTTAAAAAGAGTGATTCCATACCTAGATGGTTGCCTATCTTTCTTGGAATCGTGCGTTGCAAACCTCTTGAGAATTTTATCTATGTAGTCATCTTAGGGCAAAGCTATCATTCTATTCTTCCTATCCCGACAAATTTGGATTTTGAGAACAGAATTAGCCTCACCCAAGTCCTTCATGTCAAACTACTTAATCAACCATAATTTTTCTGATGACAACGCCCCAATGTCATTGCCAATTAGCAGAATGTCATCTACATAGAGCAGTAGAAAAACCACATTCCCATCTTTAATGTGTTTGTACACACGTGGTTTGTCCACATTTTGTGTGAACCCATAAGTCTTGATCACTTGATCAAATCTTATGTTCCAAGAATGGGAAGCTTGCTTAAGGCTACATATTGACTTTAGAAACTTATAAACCTTACCCTCTTGACCCTTGACCTTGAACCCATTTGTTGTTCCATATAAATGGACTCATCAAGATAGCTATTTTGAAATGCCGTCTTAGCATTCATTTGCCAAGTCTTATAGTCGAGTGCGGCAGCTATAGACAAGAGAATCCAGATGGACTTATGCATAGCTACAGACGAAAAGGTTACCTCATAATCGATTCCTTCCTTTTGCATGTATCCTTAGCCATCATTCTAGCCTTAAAGGTTCGATCTTTCCATCCTCTCCTCTTCCCTTCTTGTAAATCCACTTACATCTTATAGGTTTCACCCCTTTGGGAAGATCCACAAGCTTCCAGACTCGATTAGTCTCCATAGACTTCATCTCTATGTTAATGGCCTTCGTCCAAAGTTTTGAATCAACATCCTCTATAGCCTCTGCGTAATTGTAAAGATCCTTGTCATGTTCATCCGGTTTAGCCAAGAAGGCCTCACCATTGAACATGTACTGCTTGGGTTAACACCTCATCCTCCCACTACGCCAAAGCCCCTTAGGTTGTTGTTCGGGTTCGTTTGGCTTTTCTACATCGATTGGAGTGGTTTCTTCTGGAACCCTTGGAGTGATTGAATCACTCCTCAACTCCTCGAGCACCACTTTGCTTCAAGGCTTAAAGTTATCCATGTAACTCTTCTAAAGGAAAGTTACATTAGTTGAAACCATGACTTTATTTTCCTTTAGGTAATAAATATAACCCCCTTTTTTTTCCTTTTTGGATATCCTACAAACATGCAAACTTCTGAAGGTGCTCCCAACTTATTCGCATCCCTAAACTAGACATGAGCCGGACATCCCCGTTGGCGAATATGGTTTAAAGATGTCTTCTTGCCCGTCCACAACTCGTGAGGAGTTTTAGGAACCAATTTTGAAGGCACATTGTTAAAAAGATAACATGTGGTTTATAGTGTGTATCCTCAAAAGGACAAAGGCAATGATGAATAACTCACATGGACCTAACCATGTTCAATAAAGTCCTATTCTTTCTCTCCGCTACGTCATTCCGCTATAGAGTGGTCGACATAGTCAAATAGGATAAAATCCTATTTTCTAATAAGTGTTCCAAGAACTTATCAGAAAGGTATTTACCACCTCGATCAGATCAAAATGCCTTTATGGGTTTATCTAATTGCTTTTCCACTTCAGCCCAAAGCTCCCTGAACATGTCAAAAGTTACGCTTTTGTGGTGCATTAGGTACACATACCCATGCCTTAAGTTAACGTCAATAAAAGTGACAAAATACTCATACCCTTCTCGTGCCTAGATGTTCATCGACTGCAAACATCACTATGCACAAGCCCTAGAACCTCTTCGGCCCTATTGTCCTTAGATCTAAATGGTCTTTTGATCATTTTACCCTCCAAACAAGATTCACATTGTGATATAGATTCCAACTATAAGGGACTTAAAGGTCCATCCCTTACCGTCCTTTGAATCCTATTTAGGTTAATATGACTTAGTCGCAAATGCCAAAGATAAGTCTTATTAGAGTGAGATGTTTTAAGTCTTTTACAGTTATTATCATTTATCTTAGCATTAAGCAGCAAGGCCATCTCAGGTTTGATAAAATATAGATTATTTTACATCCATCTAGAACAGATAAAAGATTTATTTTTACGAATCACCACTTTGTTATTAAAAGAAACTAAATAGGAGTCTTTAAAGAAACAAGCTGTAGAAATTAAATTCCTTTTAAATTTAAGAACATAAAAACAATCTTGCAAAATTAAATTCTTATAATTATCAAAATATAGATAGACGTCTCCCACTGCTTCAACTAAGACCAAAGAACCATCGCCCATTCGAAGCATGAAGTCTTCATGCAGCAGACTTCTCTTTGAACCCTTGTAGAGAAACACAAACATGATTAGTTGCTCTAAAATCTATGACCCAAATGTCACTGTATTCCTTAACCAAATAAGTTTCTAAATGCAGAAGATCACACCTACCTTATTGGGAAAGGAAGTCCTTGCAATTCTTCTTTATGTGCCTGACTTTCTCGCTGAAGAAGTACTTAAGCTTCTTCGGGTTCTTCTTCTTCTTCTTTGTTTTGTTCTTACTGTTTGTAGGAATAGAAGATTTCTTGTTCTTGGCTCGTTGTTTCTTTCCATTCCCTAGGCTGGTATTAGAACCAGAAGTAGCCACCAAATTGGCCTCGCCATTAGTAGGAGACTCCCTGATCAGCTGTTCAAATTCCTGTAACTGTTTCATCAACTCTGTTAAGGCCATATCCTGTCTATTACTCAAATTAAAAGTTTCTCTAAACGGGATAAATTCCTTAGATAGAGTCTCAAAGACCATAGTCATTTGAGTTTTAGCATCGATGTCAGCTCCATTGGCTTAAGCCTCAACAAGGTAACCCATGACCAACATCATATGCTGGTTTATAGATATCCCGATCTCTGCTTACAGTTCAAGAGTTTCTGAAGAGCCCCTTGCCTCTTTATTAAGGCCTGGCCTCCAAACATATCTCCCAGATTATTCAAGATCTGCCTAGCAGTCTCATAATCCTCATGTTAAACCTGCAGCATATTATCATGCTTGCCATACCATCGTAGCGGGCCTGATCATTAGCATTTTTCAACATTCATAAGCTTGGATTTGATTGTTGGTGGAACCTCCCATAGGCTAGGGAGGACAAGGTGTCGTCAGCAAAAATTTCAGTTTCTCAAAGGACATGATGATGTTTAGGTTTCGTTTTCAATCATTAAAATTCTCACCGGTTAATTGGTTTTTATCAAGTATCGATGATAAAGCGTTTTTAGACATTTTTAATCTACAATAAAGAATCATATATGAAACATAAGCAAACACATCATAACAATTTAGTCAGATAACACAATCATGTAAAACATACAAATGTGTTTATGTGTCAAAACCTTGAAAATATCACAACCTTATAACGATAATTCCCAATACAGAATTCAACAAGCTCCTAGGGGAGTCTTGCCAAATTCAATCAGGAACATGGATCCCTTCTAATTAATATATGCTATCTGGAACTCGCATGAGCCAACATATATTAATAATCGTTTCTCTAGGCATCAAGTTTATTAACAACCATCATTTTAATATTTTATCCATGACTTATAATCATCACCTAAGGGTGTGTAACCAAAAATCATGCTAAAATACCTTATTCTTTCGAAAATCCAACCTGGTACATGATGAAGTCCCTTCCTAGGGGTCAGAACCACCATGTGCTACATATAGACCAATAATCGAGACCGTAGGCCCTCTCTTTGAAAACATTCCCCCACTCAATGTTTTGAAATCAACGTTTTATTTTATAAACATGCATGAACAATTTTTAATGAGCCGCACTTCCTATTTATATGACATGTTATCAATATACATAACAAATCATATTATAATGTAGACAAGCAAGGCAATCATGCAAAGCCACAAGAAAAATAATAAATAACTGTAATATTATGATTCCACCCTAGGGAAAAGAAAATAAAGATTACAAGAGATAAATCGAAATATATTATTGATTCTTCATTCTTGAATCTTCAAATTGTATCCTTCTTCATGTAACTTCCATCTTCAAGTCTTCAATCCTGCATAGATCGAATACTCTATATTTTTGGTCATATCCAAATTTAATGTTTCTTAGAATTGTCCCAAAAAAATCAAAACTACACCAAAAAACGAACCTTTTTTGAAAAAATTAAAGCTCTCTACTGACATGTTGATTTATGTAATCAGCCTACCAGTCATGACCCTTCATCCTGTCGATCTTTTTAAGTTGGCCTGCCAGTCATGATAAATTGACTTGCCAAACCTGAAAGTTTGGCTTACCGCCAGATTCACCAGATTTCTGCCCCACCAATGGCCTGCCGATCCTTGAGGTTTGCCCTGCCGGTCTACGATCATCGGCCTACCAAACCTGAGGGTTTAGCCAATTAAACGAGCAAAAATCACAACATCTAGAAAATACAACTTTTATGTAGTTTTTCAATTTTATTTTCAACAATTTAAAAACATAAAATTAGAGACTCAAGAAATACCTAGGAATGCTATTATTTATCTTCTAGACCCATCTTCTAGATTTGTCTTTTTCGAATGATCATTTAATTACAAAATTTTTACAAATTTAGAATTAAATAATAATTTCTAGACGAGGATGATAGTCTGTCATTTAATTACATGAAAAACGTAGATACACATTCTAACCTCTAAGGAACCATAATCGGTATAAATTAATTAATTAATTAATAATTAAATAATAATTTGATCAACCATAATTAATTAATAAATATTCACCATATAATCCATGACACCATGAAATTATATAGAAACTTAGAGTGCCAACTATCTAAAAATTAAATTTAAGCATAGGAGAGATCAAGATCACATAATTTATACATATACAATGATCACAAACTTGTAAATTTATGTAAAAATCTTGTCTCTGATACCAATTGTTGGAAAAATAGTATGCAACGAAATTTTAAAAAATTTTTATACCAAAGTATTTTCAAAAATACAAGTTTCACACATTATATGCATAAATTAACTGGATCTACTAACCTTGTAAATGCCAAAAAACTCCTACAGTCTGTGAAGAGATGTGCGTTCCAAAGGAACCTCAACCAAGTGGCCTTCTTTGCTATTCTCTATCCACGACCAGTGTGTATGTGGGCACACTCGTATAGTGCTTCCATCAAGTAGCTCTTCTTCCAACCATTTAAGAAAAACCCAAAGCTATAGTTTGTGATTTGTGATTTGTGAACAATAGCTCTTCGAGGAGTCACAGAGTCTCACTAATAGAGTCTCACTCTAGATTTCTCAATTAATCTAAACAACAATGAGTCTCACTCTCCTTTTTATAGAGGTTAGGCTCAAGAGTCAGTTCTTATCAAATAAGGCCTTGGAAATTCAAATTAGATTCAAATCAAGAACAATATCAAATAAAATCTACGTGAAAAAGCGTGATTTCTTTATCACTAGGCCGACAGGCTACACTAGCAGATCAGCCTGCCAAACTTGCTCCATCAACAAGCCAAACTTAAAGATCAGTCTACCAAACTTACGATAAATGATCCTTGCAAATATTTTATTTCCTACTTGAGATTCTTGGAATAGAGCCTCAGTTTTAATTCAAATAACCCAATAGAGAAGTTATCTAATTAAAATTGTCATATCTAAATAATCTCTAAGAAAATAAATATTCTAGATAATTCAACAAGTTTATCTTGAATTAATTTCTACAAAATTAATCCAAGCGATAAACAGATATGAATTATCTGATCTTAATAATTTAACAAGTTTATCTTGAATTAATTTTCATAAAATTAATTCAACCGATAAACAGAAATGAATTATCTAATCCTATTGAATTTTTAGCCAATCTAATAATTTGACATAAGTCACCAATTATTGAAAAAGCACTTCGTATCATTACAGGATTTTTATGAGCTAGCAAAGGGACCTGATGGACCTATATAGTTCAAGATTCCAATAATTATGAAACCTAGTATCCCATTTATATATTTCATAATTATCAACTCCAACGCTATTCCACTAAAAGCTTAGAGCTACACTCTCAAACTATATCGAATTATGAAGCCCATATAGCTAAGTCTTCATGGTATATCATAATGTATCATGTGCCTATAAGATTATTCATAATCGGCTTAAGGATAAATTCTGTCTTACCTTCTCGATTATTTTTATCTTACGTTCTATTATCTGACCATCAAAAAACTTACCATCCAAAGACAGTATACTAGTCAATTACACCTATGTATCCAAATGGTTGAGCGCTCCAGTTTTTCAATCACAGGATAACACATATAAGAGGATATCAACTATTCTTAAAGAGGAGCTATGGATTCCGTATCTATGAATAACAGGTCTACGCTATCAAGAGTCATACCTTCAACGTACTGGCATATGTACCACTATTAAAATATGGATGTCACCTTTTGGTATATCAAAAGACATAAGTCAAGACAATGGGCCCATTATTCATCTCAGGATTAGGATACAATACATATGATTGTCTAAAGTGAATCGATTTGCCAAGACTGAATTATTAATCCAAATCAATTCAGTTTATATCTTGATCCAACAAATCGTCACCTATGACAATGTACCAATGTTTCTATTCACGGAGTTTACATTCAATGGTTAAGATAAACTATCTCCCGTTAGGGATATAGACAACATAACAATTTTTGCATGAATAAAGTGCCCAACTTTATCCCCTCGATTGCAGATCTTATGATTTAGAATGTCACTTTATGAATCCTGTCTTTCACATAATTTTTCCATCATATGCCCAATTCTTAAAGGTTTAGACTAACAGTTTCAAACTTTTGTTTTACTTATCATACATTTAACAAATATGAACATAAAGAGGATAAGATTTGGTTTATAAATAATAAATAAATTCTTTATTGATAAAAATGTCTCCAACAATATATTATATTTTTACTCCTTAAGGCAGACATGTCTAACAATAGGTCCTCTCTTTAAAAACTTTCTCCCACTCAATGTTTTGAAATCAACGTTATACTTTATAAACATGCAACAATTTTTAATGAGCGGCACTCCCTATTCTATATGACATGTTGTCAATATACATAGCAAATCATATTATAATGTAGACAAGCAAAGCAATATGCAAAGCCATAAGCAAAATAATAAATAACCGTAATATTATGGTTTTACCTTAGAGAAAAGAAAATAAAGATTACAAGAGATAAATCAAAACATATTATCGATTCTTCATTCTTGAAGCTTCAATTTGTATCCTTCTTCATGTAACTTCCATATTCAAGTCTTCAATCCTGCATAGATCGAATACTCTATATTTTTAGTCATATCCAAATTTAATGTTTCTTAGAATTGTCCCAAAAAAATCAAAACTACACCAAAAAAGCACCTTTTCTTGAAAAATCACAACTCTTTGCTGCATGTCGATCTATATGATCGGCCTACCAGTCATGACCCTCTGACCTGTTGATCTTTTTAGGTTGGCATGTCGGTCATGACAGAATGGCCTGCTAAAACTGAAAGTTTGGCCTGCCACCAAAGCCACAAGATTTTTGCCCTATGGACGGCCTACCAACCTCATGTTTGGCATGCCGATCTACAACTATCGGCTTGCCGACCTAGAGGGTTCGACATGCTGACTGAGCAGAAATCACGTTTTTTCAAAAACTACAATTTTATGTAGTTTTTCAGTTTTATTTTCAACAATTCAAAAACATAAAATTTTAGAGACTTAGAAAATACCTATGGAATGCTATCATCCATCTTCTAGATCCGTCTTTTAGATTTGTCTTTTCTAAATGATTATTTAATTACAAAATTCTTACAAATTTAAAACTAAATAATAATTCCTAGACGGAGATGATAGTCCATCATCTAATTATATGAAAAACCTAGATACATATTCTAACATCTAAGGAACCATAACGGGCATTAATTAATTAATTAATTAATTATTAAATAATAATTTAATCAACCATAATTAATTAATAAACATTCACCATATAATCTATGACAACATATAAATATATAGAAACCCTAAATTACCAACTTTCTAAAAATTAAATTCAAGCATAGGAGAAATCAAGATCACATAATTTATATGTATAGTATAATCACAAACTTGCAAATTTATGTAAAAACCAAGGCTTTGACACCAATAATTCAAAAAATACTAATGAAATTTTAAAATTTATAATACCAGAGTATTTTTTAAAACACAAGTTTGACATGCTATATGCATAAATTAACCAGTTCTTACTAACCTTGTTTGCCGAAAAGCTCCCACAATTAATGAAGAAAAAGGACGTCGTAGAAGGACCTTAACCATATGGCCTTCTTTGCTATTCTCTATCTACAACCAGTGTGTGTGTGAGCACACTCGTACAGCTCGTTCATCAGGCGACTCTCTTTCCAACCAATTGAGAAAACCCAAAGCTATAGTTCGTGATGTATGAATAATAGCTCACAGGGAGTTCCAGAGTCTCACTCTTAATCTCTCGATTGATCTCAATAACAATAATTCTTACTCTCCTATTTATAGAGGTTGGGCCCAAGGGTCAGTCCTTATCAGATAAGACCTCAAAAATTCAAATCAAAATAAATATTAGATAAGATCAGCATGAAAACACGTGATCTATTTATCGCTTGGTCAGCAGGACGAATTGGCAAATTGGCTTGCTGAACGTACTCCATCGGTAAGCCAAACCTGAAGACTAGCTTGCCAAACTTATAATAAATGATCCCTACAAATCTTTTATTTCCCACCCGAGATTATTGGGATAGAGCCTCAGTTTTAATTCAAATAACCCAATAGAGAAGTTATCTAATTAAAACAGTCATATCTAAATAATCTCTTGGAAAATAAATATTCTTGATAATTCAACAAGTTTATCTTGAATTAATTCAAAATTAATCCAACCGATAAACAGACATGAATTATCTAATCTTGATAATTCAATAAGTTTATCTTGAATTAATTTTCACAAAATTAATTCAACCAATAAACAGAAATGAATTATCTGATCCTATCGAATTTTTACCCAATTAATAATTTGATACAAGTCATCAATTATTAAAAAAGCACGCCGTATCATTACAAGATTTTTGTATGAGCTAAGAAAGGGGACCTGATGGATCCATATAGTTCAAGCTCTTGATAATTATGAAACTCAATATCCCATATATATATATTTTATAATTATTAACTCTAACGTTACTCCACTAAAAGCTTAAAGCTGCACTCTCAAACTATATAAAATTACGAAGCCTGTATAGCAAGTCTTCATGACATATCATAATATATCGTATCCCCATAGGATTATCCATAATCGGCTTAAGGATAAATTCTGTCTTACCTTCACAATTAGTTTTCTCTTATGTTCTATTATCTCACCATCGAAAAACTTACCATCTAAAGACAGTGTACCATTCATTTACACCTATGTATCCAAATGATTAAGCTCTCCAGTTTTTCAATTACAGGATAACACATATAAAAGGATATTAACTACTTCTAAAGAGGAGCTATGGATTCTATATCTATGAATAATAGGTCTACGCTATCAAGAGTTATGCCTCCAATGTACTTGCATATGTACCAACATAAAATATGGATATCATCCTTTGGTATATCAAAAGACTTATATCAAGACAATGGGCCCATTATTTATCTCAGGATTAAGATACAACACATATGATTGTCTAAAGTAAACCGATTTGCAAAGACAGAATTATTAATCTAAATCAATTTACTTTATGTCCTGATCCAACACATTGTCACCTATGACAATGTGTCACTGTTTCTATTCATGGAGTCCACCTTCGATGGCCAAGACAAACCATCTCCCGTTAGGTATATGGATAACATAACAATTTTTGCATGAATAAAGCGCCTAACTTTATTTCCTCGATTACGGTTCTTATGATTTAGACCATCACCTTAAAAATCGCGTCTTCCGCATAATCTGTCCATCATATGCCCAATTCTTAAAGGGTTAGATTGACAGTCTTAGACTATTGTTTGCTTAACATATATTCAACAAATATGAACATAAAGAGGATAACAATTTGGTATATAAATAATAAATAAACTCTTTATTGATAAAAATGTCTCCAAAAACATATTAGATTTTTACTTCGTAGGGCATACATGTCCAACAATCTCAAACCAAACGTAGAAGTCTACCTTCGGGACATCATATACATAAATATAGGGTGTGCAATGCTTAATTAAGTGATACATATAATAATATACTTTTAACATTCTTTGTCATTGAAACATTCGTTAAACCTTCTTGTTGCAACAAGAGTTTTCATGAAAAACATATAAAATCAAACTTAAAAATTATCATAAAATATGTTCTCCAAACTTTTTCGTAAACTTTTATCATGTTGCAGGTGAGAATGTACTTACTTGTCTTACTTGCTTACTAAACCTTAACTTCGGTGACGTTGCCATGGTTCTCGATGTGCTTGCCTTTTGGAGTGTTCATGTCAATCATTCTATAATACATAAAATTAATATTTTTCTTTACGATATCATTTAATACTATATTACATCATCATATATCATTTTTAACAAAACATAGTATCTTTAAGTCACAAACATGCACTTAAAGTCAGGAAACATAAAGATAGAAAACTTGACCTTTAATGACTTGGAGAAATTAATCTCAACTTATAAGCATAAGTAAAGTGTAAGAATTATTCCATAATATAGCTACCATTTACAAACATCACTCAAATTTTCTTCTTTTGAAAATATTAATCCAAAATATCTTTTTTAATTTTTAAAACATTCAAGTAAATCTGCCAACAATAAAAACTACCTGACCTTTAAGAATTCATAACCCTATATCTTTTAATTTACACTCAATTAGAACACGAAAATTTGCAAGAATAAAGTTAACATATATATATAATGCTCAAATTTTTCTTTAACCATAAAAATTTTATTTGATAATTAAAATAAATCACATATTTAATACCATAAAATCTGCCAACAAAATCTAAACAGTAAGCAATCCTAATTAAAAGTTATGTATTAAATTATTTATACCATAAAATAATTTATAAAAATTATTATAGATAATAGACACTAAAATAATAACATATCCAAAATTCATCTTCAAATATATTCTGAGTAATTCAAAACACACGTTCAAATTAAGAGTTAATATTAACATCAAACATAATAGACAGCGAACATGTTCCATTCAAACTTTTTTATAAAATCAAATGTGTATGATATGCTTCTAAAATTTTTATGTGACATGGTTAACATATAAATATAAGTTAGAAAAATAATAAATCATGCTACATGTATTAAAAATATGATTTATCATCTCATGAATTCAATAGAGCATATCAAACAGACATTTATAATTATTGAGTACTTGTCAATCAACGAATTTTATCTTAAAACACAATAAGGATATGAAGCTAAAACTTTACAAACATTTAGTTAATATATGAACAATGATTCATAATTTTTTTTTAGAATTAAAAGACACTTTTTGCCTTGTAAAACGGACTATACAATGCACAAATACAAATCTACCAGCAATTAAAACTTCATGAGCAGTGTTTGATTGGAAGCTCATAACCCTAAAAATATTTTAAACAAAAATTTATAAAAAATTCCAGACATTTCTAACATATATATACATATCATATCCAAAAATTGTAGCAAAATAAAATCATTTAGTCTCAAAACGTTACCAGCCACCTTATCGAAAACCGAAAACTCTAGAATTCTCTTATCACACTTAAACAAGAAAACCTTACTTTCATGAAATTTCATGATATCATATGAACATAAATGCTTTTAACCATAGAATAATATTGTTAAAATCAAAGTAATAGACAAAATAATTTATTTTTCATACAACTATACATGCATACACATTTATAATCATAAAAGAACAATTTTCTAACAAAGTTTATCACAAACAATATACATCAATCATAAAAATTCAAAACCATGAAAACTTTAAAACATACATTCAATTCTTATATTTTCTTCAACAAAGACGAATACTTGCATACAAAATCTCCAAAAATAATTCCTTCTACTTCGGCTTGAAGGAAAATAAGAGTAATGAATTCTTGGCTTTAAGAATTAGAGAGATAATGGAGGTTTTCTTGGAGAGATTTTTTAGAGGGGGAGAGGTAGAGAATTTTCTTTGACTGGAAATTAAGAAAATGAAGACTTTGGTAGCTTAATGGTATATTTACAGGTGTATGAAATAGAATTTTAGATGAGTGTAGAAAACCCTAATCCTAATCTAATAAGATCTCCCCTAAGTGTAATCCTAATCTAATTAGGTTTTCTCTCCTTTTTTTCCTTTGTTCCACTTTCTTTTCCTTTTTTTTTTCCTTCCACGGCAATTGCCGTTTCTTTCTTTTCGTTTCTTACTTAAAACTTTAACTTAATATAATATAATATAATATAATATAATATAATTGTAAACTGTTAATATTATTAACGTTTTATTCACTATATCAAGCCCCTTCATCTCATGGTCAAACTTATTATAAGTCAAATTTCTCAACTCTAAATCAGTGTAAAATGTAGAAAAACGTCTCAAGACACTTTGTTAAGCAACTAAGAATGTGAAAAACCATTTTACCCAAATTTTAAGATAAAAAACAAAATCATAAAATCAAAATAAGGACTTTTACAAAATCTAACCTAGAACACATGCAATCTAATGCTTTCAACTTTATTCATGAAATAATCAAACATGCATGGCATTATCCAAGTTTAAAACACCAAGATTGTAAATAAATTCATCATCTTGCACAAATTCATACTTTGAATCCAAAAATAAGAAAAAGAAGCATGCAAAAATTAGGTTTTCGAAAGAGAACACAACATAACTAGCTTTAGTTTAAAATCTCACCTTAAATCTTCCTTAGGTTGAGCTAGGAATCAATTTCTTTGTAGAAAATTCCTTTTGGTTGAAGAGAAAGTGGAAGAAACATGAAAAAGAAAGAGAAACGAAGAGCTGTTGTGTTCTAGGAGGGGGTTTTTTTTTAACATGAGCTCTTTTTTTTTTTTTTTTTTTTAAAGAGAAAGGTCATAGCAATCTTTGTGGTATAAGGTAAGTGGTATAGGCAAAAGTGTTATTTGACATTTTAAAGACTTAAAAATTAGAATTTTAAATGACCTTGAAAATAAAATATGCAACACAACTTTATATAAGTGAAATTAACAAATAAATCACACTTAGCATACGTAATAATTAAATTTAACATAATTAATTTCACTCGAAATTCACGGGTGTTGCAGCTCCTTGTTGAAAGTTAAAACATGACCTTTCCGCTTGATCTCTCTCTCTCTCTTTTTTTTTTTTTTTTGATGAACCTTTCCGCTTGATCTATTACATATAAAATTGTCCATATTTGGCAGAAACATGTCCGATTCAAAGGAACGAGCAAAATAGTGATTCACTGAAGCTTTGAAAATGTGTTATGATATAGGCAAATGAAGATTTAAAATGCTATATATGGATTCCATTCAAATGTCTAACATATCATCACTATATTAGCCAAGGATACAAACATTGATAAGACACTTTTCGACATGAAGTTCTCATAAATGTTTGTGCAAGTAGATTAATACAGGTTACAAGGAATCTTCTATATACTTTATCCCATAAACTGCTAGAACATGAAGATCGTAGCTTCCTGCAGAAGTATTTTAACTTCAATGTTTTATCATAATATTTATTATTTTCTTTCTGTATATATCGGTAAGTATAAGTAGTACTTAGTATGTCCATAAGGTTTTTGACCTTCTCCTGAGTATAATTATGTGGTTAGCTTCTATGCGAGCAAAAGAAATGGCATTTATTTTCACTTGTGTACAGGAAACAAGGATGGAAGAATCACGCCCGCTCATTATGATCGAGGAATTTAGTTATATGTGGGTATACTTGGGCTTTGGCCTGCATGTGAGAGAGAATCGTCCATCAAACCATATTAAAAAAAAAAAAAAAAAAAAAACCAGCACATTAATATTCATAACACAGAAAATAGACCGTCCGTACCAGGTGACTTCCTACAACATCGTAGTGAGCATAATGAGGACCACCCGGTTCGCCAAAAATTTTGAGAGTAACCATACGCTCAGGAATGAGCTTTGCTGTTTCTGCTCCATTTTTTCATTGGAGAGGAAAACAAAAGGAAAAGAAAAAAGAACAAAACGTGAAAGGTAAGTCAGTTGACAAGAGAGGGCCCATACAGGGCATGTAGATTAAAAGGATTGATATTCTACCATAAACAGCTTCTGGAGGACAAATGTGATCTTGATCTCCTCCTATGGCAAGTATAGGCACATTGGATTGATGTATATGATCCTTGTAAAAGAATGTCCCATTTCTATCATGCAAACCACCCTTATAGAAAGCTGATGCTAGCTGCAAGAGAAGCTTAGCAGGTATAGTACCTACAAATTACGATGACATGTAAATGATTCAACAAAAAAATCACATGTAAATGAACAAACTCGTTTGCAGCAACAATCATGAAAAAAGTGATCTAGAGTTATGGTGTTGATAGAGATGCTGCCTACTTGATACAGCCAAAGACCATTCACCAAGTGAATACATTGTTAGAATATAAAACTATTGTTGTCCCACCTCCGAACAATTCAAACTTTTGGGAAGAATTGGTTTGGTAACATATGCAGACAAGAGACAGCAACCTTTGGATTGATTAATTTATTGAAATTAATTAAATACACGAGCAACAAATGGTGAATCCTATAATCCTATGATCTACCAAATGAGCAGCAATATTGCTGCTATCCTCAGTAGCATTTAATGAGTTACCAAGTTTGGGTGCCTTTTCAGAGCCAATCAATAGAATGGATTAAGTTTCTGGTTCAAGTACAATATAGTACAAGGTATTAATGCACATATAGCCTAGAAAACGTCATAAGCTGCACGTATAGTACAAGGTATTAATGCAAATATAGCGTAGAAAACCTCATAAGCTGCACATTTTGATACAACTCTCGATAGGTAATAGGTTCTAGTAAGGCATGTAAAGTCTGACTAGCCTCAAATTTTAAGCAGAACAGATCAATTTTGAAGATCCTAATCCTGAGGTTGGCCCTGAAGCTCTTAGGCTCAGGATTCTTTAGCTTGACTCAGCTCCCAGCACATATGATTGAAACAATCAAAGTTTTCAGTTGAAAATTACAAAAGAAGAATCGGATTTTGGGGTATTCACAACATTCATCCTCTTTAAGAGCGCATGACAATTGCAAAACGAACACTAACCATGAATTGCGAGTTTGAATTCCACACATTGCATATTTAAAGAGGCCAATTCTTATGCAAGCCAAACATTAATATCAAATAACGCAACAGCAAATTTTGACTGCTTTTGTACTTACAAAAGTTGTTCAAAAGAAGCTTGTCATATAACTCTGGTTGCATCATCTCTTGAGCAGAAACTTGACCTTTCAGCCAAGACAACACATAAGGAGGACGGGATACAAAGGGATGAAAAGCAGCTAGTATTGCCCCAACTGGAATGGCAGGAACATTTAGAGCCTGTGCAGGGTCTGCCTGCGCACCATATTACAGCGATGAGTTTTATCATCATATATTTTCCCACTGGCCATGCTTGTAAAAGTAAGACACTAGTAGTCTTTATCAGATATTCATATAACTTGCCAGTGGTAAAAGTAATTTGAGTGACGATCTTGAAGATGAGTAGTCAAGTGATGATGCCAAAGTAGTTACTGATGCAAGTCCAGAATCCTTCTTTCTGAAACCTAACAAATTAAAATAATGACATACTACCAGGAAACAAAATTCCCAAATATATAACATAAAAAAACCCAAATATATTACATTTTTTTCCTTGAATTCTAAGAAACAATAAAGATCATGTACTACATAAAATGATTGGTTATTGCAGCCACAAGCTACCACAATATTTCCTTTCTTTTTGTTTTCGGTCCTCATATTTGGTTTCTTTGAAATGTTTTGAGATTGTCTAGAGACTTTGAAATTCATTATTGTATTTAATGTTGGTGAGCACATAAATGTTTTGGAGTAAGTTCACCATTTATATAGCAAACGAGATAGACAATAGATATGCTCCTTTTAGCCCCCAAAAGGGTCAGAATTAGACAAGTTTATATGATGTAAGGTGTCTTATACCCTAGGTGAGTTTGGAAAAAGTCACAAAAATTAGAAGGCAGCAACAGTAAAAGCGAGCTTGGCAACTTACCGCATTTTGAGAGCATTGCATATAGCAAGATACCCCCCATTGAGTGACCAATCGCATGCAACTTGCCATCGTTTGGTTTGCATTGATTTCTTATGTACTCCATCTGATACAAGAAACCAAATTTCAGATTGTTATTAAACAACAGCATTAAAGCAAAACTTATAGGAGAAATGTGCACAGATTTAGATGTTTGACACTTGGGAACATGAATCTTCTCCACAAAGATGCATGGCTGTTTGAAGACAAAAATGAATTCGCCTTTTCAACAAAGGACA
The DNA here is from genome assembly GCA_946598075.1 of Artocarpus hirsutus. Classification (NCBI taxonomy): domain Eukaryota; kingdom Viridiplantae; phylum Streptophyta; class Magnoliopsida; order Rosales; family Moraceae; genus Artocarpus; species Artocarpus hirsutus. The sequence goes on from CAMOHE010055104.1 coordinate 70,958, forward strand.
CACAAAAACAGAACTCCTGAGTTCACTCTGGTCAAGGACTGAAGAGAAGAGTCATCATTTCCGTAGAAAATGTGTCACTTTCTTAGGTTCATCATTTGAAAGAAATGCTGGTATAGACATAGGTTCTTATTATGTGGTTGCAAATCCATGCTGGTATCATATGACCCTGTCCAAGCTTTTGCGGTTTATGCTCTCTATAATAAAATTTGATCAGGTCCAGAAGTCATAATACTAATGTTAGTTTGTACAGAAAAAAATTTCCTGTGAGTGCATCAGAACATACGTAAATTCATATAAGTATCAAGTATGAACTGGTCCATACGAAGGAATGTCACCTCACCGCAGCAGGCACATCTTCTTCGAGAAAATGATCAAAATCCCAGTTATACTTAAAGATTAGATCAAACTGTTGCTGCAGATCTTCCATCGTAGTGGAAAAGTTCTCTTGCAGATCCAAAAACCGCAAAGGGAATAATCTTCGACCTTCTTTAATGATATTACCAAGCCATTGACTTGTATCTGTAACTTGGCTAGCAGTAATCAAATTTTGACCTGCTTCCATCACACCTGCAATTTTAGCACTAATATGTTCAAAGCTTTCACATGATTATGCAAACAAGTAATAATTCTATGAGTTTTCTTGACCAACCGTCATATAGAAAATTTGATATTCTCTCAGATACAGGCATAAAAGTTTCAGTCAGCTTTGATCCGAATTGCAGTTTATCCAACATGGTGGTATATGTTCTTTTTTCCTCAGCAGAAATATCAGAATCAGCAAAAGCGTAAAGGTTTGCAGTGGATTTCTGTCCCGATGGGGGGATGCTGTCTTTTCCGTAATTGCCTGAGGAATTTATGCGCTCAGAGATGGCACTAAGAGGCTGCGTAACTTTGTGCAAGTCCAAACCAAGTGTGCTCAATCCAGCGCCTCTGAGTTCAAGAATCCAGGTATCAAATCCATGGCCAGACATGTAACGAGCAAATGAACACTGGAAACAGTCCAATACATAATCAGTTACCCTATAAACAAGGAAATAATTTAGTTCACGAAGCGTACAATTGCACATAAGTACAAGAAGCTCCGTCTTTCTTTATTTTTTTCTGAATAACTTTGTTTTTTGTTCCCATGCATAGAGTTACTACAGATTATACCAACAAAAGATCATAGAATCTTTATTTAGCAGGGAAAAAAAGAAAAAGGAAATTGAGTGGCTATATTCTAAAAAGTTCGTTTGGTCATAACCGTCAGTTATCACTTGCTTTATATTGATAGGTAGGCAAACAGATGGTGCCTTTTATTAATTAATTAATTATTTAATTTTTACGAATTAACAATGCGGTATTTTATCCCCTTTAATCCTTGGCCTTTTTTTTTGGATGGAATATCCTTTAGCATTAATAAAAACACTATCAAATCCTTCTCTGCATATTTTCCCAATTTTGTTTGAATGTTTTGAATTTCTGAAGAAACCACGTAAAATTCTAGCAGTTGTTATAATTGGACTAATTATTGGACTGTCTCCTCAAAGCTGATCGGTGACTCAGATAACCAACAAATTGGGGGAAACCATGGAGCTAAGTAACCCGATGATAATACAACTCTGTCAACTTCAAAAAGGTATATGTGCTTGTGTAGAGCAAAATTTAAGGTTAAGCTGAGTTTCACTCATGGACTTGTACAATAATAAATAACAAGACTGACCAGTCAACCATCTGCCTCTTTTCCGTTTATAGGTCTAGAACCTTAAAGCGACAAAAACTATTACACAGATTATATCTTGTAAGTGAACGCGACAAATAGCGAAATAAATTATAGCGCTTACGTAAACCTGTATGGAAACAAACAATGTTGGTTTTCTGTAACCTTTACACGGATACAAACATCAAATAGTATTACGGGTTAAGGGCCTAATTCTTTGCTAGTGATAACAATAAAATAATAAATGTGGATTCGGCGACAGGGTATTAAAAAATATTCTATTAGAAAGTTCTGTTTCCAACAATTTGCATTGTAATCTTCAATTTTACCTACTTTTTAATATGATATAATCAGGATTACATTTAATATTCAAAAACATGTACTACTGTATTTCTATTTAAAAAAAATTCATAAAAAAACTCGCTGAAGATTTATTATATTAGTGGACTCAAAGTTATGGTCCACTTTTAGCAGCTTAATGACAAAAAACAAAACATGAATAGATTCATTTATAGTGCATAAACATTTACATGTATATGCATAGGAACTAAGAAAATGAAGTTTTTAATAAGCAAATAAATAGAAACGAAATGAATCAAAGGTTTTGAAGCTGTGAACAATTAGTAATTACAAGACAAGAACAAGGGCATTTTTGTCTTAGGAATTTTTTGGATTCAATAGACTAAAATTTAGATTCGAGAATCAAAAATTTTTTATATACGTGTTTGTTTCTCCAAAATCTAAATCAAATGAGTACCAAAAATTCAAGTTAGTGTTCTGACTCCCCCTATATTCTTGATACTCGGATATCTTTGCTATAGTAGAAAAAATCATAGCTTATTAATTTGATATCTAATTAAGATAATTTTTTTTTTCATTATGTTCTTAGTGAATAGATGAATAAATTAAGATCTATAATGCATATTTTTTTAAGATTATTAATATTAAGTTTTTATTATATTTGTTAATAAATCAAAAATTATTTTTACTATCTTTCTAAACGTAAAATTTAATTTTATTTCATACTCATATTAAAACTTAAATATACATCTAAATATTAATTCAATAACAATTCAAATCAAATAACAATTCAAATCACTAATTTACTAATTTAAGTCATAATTTAAATCACACAATTTAAATCAAATCATTCGTTTGAATAGTTAACGAAACAGATCCTAAGATTACCTCGGGAGAGAGATCGTATCCCATGGCGTTCGTCGCGATTCCCGGTAACAGCAACAGCGGATGATTTCTCCTCTCCACCTATAATTTATAACAACCGAATGAAAATATTTGGGAAAAAAAAAAGAAAAAGAAAACGACAAAGGAAAAAAATACCTTGGGAGAAGGAAGGTAGCGCCAGAGAGCGAGTCTCCAATTGGAGTTGGGAACGGCGACGAAGTGAAGCTCGTCGGCCGTACAAATGGAGAAGCGCTTGTCCTTCCTCTTCTCCAGCGCCATCGCCACGCCGACTGAGGCTCTCACGTGATCATTCACCCTCCGCCGTACGATCACCTGAAACTTTTCGGGTCTCTTGTCGGACCAACAAACATGGTTGAGAGCTCCAATTCCAAATGACATTTTCTATTTTGGATTTTACTAACAAATAAAAATCCTATTTTTGGATTTTCTATGGTATGTTCTACAATTTATAGATTTGTTTCGGTGGATTTTTTTGGGTATTAGATATTATTTTTGGTTGCGTATGGTTTCTGTATTGTGGATTTTTTTTTATTTTTTTTATTTTTTATTTTTTTTTGCGCATATGGATAATAGATTTTTGGAAGCAATGATATATGCATGATATCTTTCAGTTTGAGATGATCCGTGTTTGACAGATTATTTGATTCCGTAGCGGTAGACTGTTAGTGTAACTTGGAAGTAATGTTCTCTACGAGTTAATTGTGGATGTTGACCATTGGCTTGATAGGTCCGACCAAATTTTGACAGTTATAACTTTAAGATGGTTGATAAAATGGGTCCTACACCTTTTCCTATGGATTGTCTTGCGGCTACTCTAGCGGGTACGTTATTATTAGTTATGAAATAAGTGACTAAGACGTAATTAGACTAGACATAATTAATTGTTGGTTTCACATGATAAACTAACTAGTTATATAACGTTAGGGACACGCACCCAGCATAATCTATATGTGGCATGTAAGGTGAGTTTTTATAAACGGTGAATTTCATAAGTGCAGTCGTTTAAAATTTATATTTTATAAATAATATACATATTTATCTGTGATATAACTTAACATATAATATGAATAATAATGTGACTCAATTTTTTTTAAATGTGACATAAATAAATACTACTTTTAAAAAAGTGTAGCATAATATGTAATTTTCTCTTTCATAAATTATGGATGAAAATACTATTAGTGCTTCACATTTAACGAATTTTTTTTAAAAAATATTGATATTAGTAAAATCATCGAAAAAAATTATAGAAGCTATGTTTATCTATTGTAGACCTTAATATCTATTTTTTAATATTTTGGTATATGATTTAGTATTGAAGAATACATAAATAAACAAGTTTTATAGAAAATATGATTGAAATATAAGAAAATCCTGCAAAACCTAAATATGATAGGGATCTCATTATGATTCAAAAAATATTAAAATAATGATATGCTAATCCACTAAATATAAAGTGTAAATTAAATGATAATAATATATTTTTTAGCTAATAGAATATTCATCAAATGAAAGAAAAAATAAAATTCATTAAATATGTTTTTTACAATTTTGTGTTGGTTTTTTAAAATGGTTTTAAAGAAAAAAAATGTGGAAACATGCTAAAGGTGGGAAAATATATAACAAAAAATTTTCAGAAAACTTTTGAAATACATAGCTATAAATTATATTAATTTAACATTCAATATATATGTATGTATATATATTGCTTATCTGGTTGAAGCGATTAATTCTGAAAACTACAAGTAGCAACGGTCTCTATTACTCTACTGTCTTCATCGTCTAGTCCTTGACACCATTTGGACGTACGTGTGAGCGTAAAATGATTAAGGATTTTTAATTGATCATTCCTTATTTTTCTCTCCCACTAATCTAAACACATGAGCAAAGCAGTACTGAGAATGGGAGCATTCATTTTCTCTTTTTCTCTCCCTTCTATATGCCTACTATATGGAAACTGATAGAGTTTTCACAATCTAAAATTAGATTCTCTAATTATATATTGAATCAATAGATGTTGCCTCTATTTATTAAGAAATAAGGATACCCAATTAATTTTGAAAGTCTCCTTCTAATTTTGAATTAAATATCACATATTTAATTAAAAAAAAGATAATCTGTCACGCCTCAGAATACGGGAGGTGACGTGGTAGGTTGATTAGGTTAAATTAAAAGAAATTTAATTAAAACAAAAGTTAAAGAATTTGATTAGTTAAGAAATAGAGATAATTTAAAATCCTTTTTAAACGAATGTTTATAATAATTAAACAAGTAAGATAAAAACAAAAAGAAATAAAATAATAGAGAAAGAAAGAATAGGTGTTGGGTCCCACTGACCCACAACTTGTACATACACATAGTATCGACAATATTTAAATTACAACCACAGTCCAAAATAAAAAGAGAGTTAAAGTTATACATGCCTTGATTATTTTATAATCTAAATCACTTACTTGGTTCTTGTACTACTCGCAGGTCCGGTTAACAGACTCTTCTCGGATACTAAGCTGTATTCCACCTAGGGGAAAAGGTTTAAAAAAAAAAATAAAATATGAGTGAAAGGCTCAGTAGAACTATACCATTGAAACAGTTAAATAGTTTAAATACAAATTTTTCTTTCAAGGAAATAATTAAGAAACAAAGTGAAGTAAATAAATTCATTTAAATAAATCTTACTAAAAATAGTACGTCCAAAAAGTACCTTTAATCTTTCTTGGGCAAACCATATATATAATCACCACCGTAGTGGCCTAGCTGGATTTCGAGACTTGTCCCCAAGGTCGCATGCTACATGACCCGATTTCTGATATGATATCATATCCGTCTATATATTTCTATTAGTTATCAAAAATATCTTTTTATCGAGTATTTTCATTTACATTCATTATGAGGTTTGTTATGAAAATCACATCAATTTACGTTTATGAAAACAATCAATAGAAATCATTTTTCAGTCAATCATTGAAAATATTTTGATAAAAATTCCTTTAAGGCCAAAATCATTTTAAAAACTTGGCTGCCAAGGAAAGGGGTAGAAGTCCTACCTCAATATTTGTGTCGGTGTCCCACACTATAATCCTAGTCCGCTATACGTTAGCTCCGTGGAACCACGAATAATCTTAAATATATAATCCGAGTCTATCTATATCTAGCTCGAAATATCATATGTTACTAAACTATCTCATGGTGTCTTAGTGTGTCATTTAAGTTTATAAAATTATATTGTGACATTAAAATCTCAATCGGGGTTCAAAATGGTGAAAACAAGTAAAAAATAACAAATTTTTACTATGACCGGTCGACCTATCGATCTCCCTAGTTTGGCCTACCGAAAAATCAGGTTTGGTTGGTCGAACATTTTCAAGTTCGGCCTGTCGGTCGTATGAATCTGGCCTGTCGAATCCATGAATCTGGCCTGTTGAACATGAAGTTTAGCTTGCCGAACTAAAAAATTTTAGAATTTTCTAGGCATGGGTTTTGGCCTCCCTAAGCGCAAATCCTCATTTCAACATATTTTTCTCAGTTCTCAGGCATAGGAAACACTCATCGATAATGTAGTAACATAGTAGATTATTTATTAACACATTCAAACAAGATTTACTTAAAGATTTTAAAAAATTCTAAAAATCGAGAAAAATAAAAAATCTTGATTTAAATCCGTTTTTAACCAAACCAAGCTTAGATTCTAGTTATTTTAAGTTCCTCTAACGTAGATTAAAGGTTTTCTAAGCTTAAAGGAACTTAGATTTCAAAATACAAGGAAAATTGAAAAATTAAAAAAGTTTTGAAATTTAAAAACTAACCTTGAATTTAAGCTTTGATTCGTAGTTGTAATTGCCAAATCACGTTCCCAAGCCTCCAATTGGCTGAAGATTGAGATTTAAACTCAATAATTTTGATTCAAAAGAGAGGAAAGAGAGAGAGAGAACAAGAGTGAAGGAGAGAGAGTAAAGAGAGAAAGAGCGAGATAGTATAAATAGAGAGAAAAATAGGCGGTTTCACTATATAGAAACTGTGTGCCGCCCACGGTTTTGCAAAATAAGATATGTTTGGCATTTGATAAATTTTTTTATTTCAAAATTCAAAATGACAAATAAAAATAATTTAAGGTAATTAAAAATCATTAAAATAATAAAAAATAACATTAATTTAGAAGTTTCACAAAATAACCAAATTAAGTTTAAAACATTCATTATAGCACAGTAATCCACCATTTTACACTAATAACATTTAATTTATTTTAGGGCGTTACACCTCTTCTCCCCTAAAAGAAATTTTGCCCTCGAAATTTACAAATCATTTCAAAAATAGAATAAATGCGGACACAACTCTCGCATAGTTGATTCTAATTCCCAAGTGACTTCATCAACCCCGTGATGCTGCCACATGACCTTCACTAATGGTATGTCACGACGTCGTAAGTTGATCACTTTTTGGTCGATAATCTGAATCGGTACTTCCTCGTACATCATGTCTTCTTGGATCTATACTTCATGAAATGAGACTATTTTGCTCTGCTCAGGCGGACACTTCCGAAGCATCAACACATGGAATACGTTGTAATCATGTGAAAGTTTAGGAGGAAGATCTAGGTGATAGGCAACCACACCCACGCGTTGAGTAATCTCGAACGGTCCAACATATGTTGGTGCAAGCTTACAACTTACTTTGAATCACGCGATGCCTTTATGAGGTGATACCTTCAAGAGAACAAAATCTCCTACCTCGAATTTCAAAGGTCGGTGCCTCCTATCTGCGTAGCTCTTCTGTCTACTTTGGGCTGCCTTTGATTGATCCCGTATCATGGTAACTTTCTCGTTGCTATCACAAATCTCATTTGGCCTAAGAATGATTCTGTCTTCTGGTTCTGTCCAACATACCGATGACCAACACGGTCATCCATATAACGCTTCAACTGGTGCCATGCCAATACTCGATTGATAGCTATTATTCTACGCAAACTCTGCTAGATGCAAGTACTTCTTTCAGTTTCCATCGAAGTCTAACGCACATGCACGTAACATATCTTTAATGATCTGAATGACCCACTTAAATTACCCATTAGTTTGGGGATGAAATGCCGTGCTAAAATTCAAATCTATACCTAAGGCCTCCTAAAAGCATCTCCAGTACTTGGCATTAAATTTGGTGTCTTTATCGGATGTGATGGACAAAGGGACTCCATGCACCCGTACTATATTCTACAGATATAATTCTCCAAGAACTTTTCTTGAACAAGTCAACCTAAAGGGAATGAAATAAGCCAATTTTGTTATCCTATCAACCACGACCCAAACTACATCATGCCTTTGCTCCATCCTCAATAATCCAGTAAAGAAATCTATCATGATGTGCCCCCATTTTCATCCTATAATAGGAAGTAGTTGAAGCTGACCTGCTGGCTTCTAATGCTCTGCTTTCACCTGAAGATAAGTCATACACTTGGCCACGTATTCTTGAACAGCCTTCTTCATACCTCTCCACCAATATTGCCTCTTCAGATCACGATACATCTTTGTACTCCCCGGATGAATGGCAAACGAAGACTTGTGGGCTTCATCCATCACGGCCTTTGTCACTTCTATGATTGCTAGAACTGCTAGGCGCTTCTTGAAGTACAACGATCCATCGGCACGTATCCTCCATTCTTTAAATTGCTCTCTGTTCTGAATCCATGTCTAGATTCACTGCAAATGCTGATCTCCCCCCTGATTCTGTTTCACCATCTGAACTAGAGTTGGGGCTGTCTCCATATGATACACCGAAACTCGATCATAGTCTTCATAGTACTATAGTCCGTACTCATTTACTGTTGCGTCTTTTTTTCAATCCTTGAGAGCTAAACAAGTGAGAATCCTTGAAGACTTATGGCGGAGTGCATCAGCGACTACATTGGCTTTCGCAGGATGGTACTATAGCGCAAAATTATAATCCTCCATGTATTCCATCCATTTTCACTACCTCAAGTTCAAATCCCTCTAGGTGAATAGATACTTCAAACTCTTGTAGTTGAAGAAAACCTGACATGTCGCCCCGTGCAAATAGCATCTCTAGATCTTCAATGCGTGAATCACCCTATGAGCTCTAAGTCGTGAGCATGGTAGTTTCACTCATGAGGTCGTAGCTGTCTCGATTCATACACCACCACGCGTCCATGTTGCATCAATACAAATCTAAGCCTGTATCCTGAAGCATATGTATAAACTTCGTATAGCTTTTCACTGCTCTAAATAATCAAAACTGGAGCAGTAATCAACCGATTTTTCAACTCTTGAAAGACGAACTCACATTCCTCTTCCCATTCAAACCCAACATTCTTTCTGATCAGTCTTGTTAGAGGCGCTGCTATCTTTAAGAAATCCTTCACAAATTTCCTATAGTATCCTGCGAATCCCAAAAAGCTACAGATTTCTACCATATTCCTCGGTCATTCCCACTCCATTATGGCTTCTACCTTGGACAGGTCCATAGAGATACCTTGCTTGGAGATGACTTGTCCTAGAAACTTAATTTCTGTCAACCAAAACTCTTACTTTTCTTTCTTAGCGTACAATTAGTGCTACCGTAGAGTCTGAAGTATGATCCTTAGGTGCTGCTGATGCTTCTCCCAAGTCTTAGAGTAGACCAAGATATCATTGATGAACACGATCACAAAATGATCTAAATAAGGCCTAAATATCCTATTCATTAGATCCATGAATGCCGCTGGAGTATTTATCAATCCAAACGGCGTCACCAAAAACTCGAAGTGTCCATGTTGGGTCTTGAAAGCTATTTTGGAGATGTCTTCTTCTTTGATCCTAAGCTGGTGGTATCCCAAACGCAAATCTATTTTCAAGAAATATAACGAACCTCCTAATTAGTCAAACAATTCATCGATCATGGGCAGAGGATACTTGTTCTTCACGGTGACTTGATTTAGTTACCTATGGTCTATATACAACCTGAGGTTTCCATCATGCTTCTTAGCAAATAAAACTGGTGTTCCCTATGGTGATGTACTATTTTAGATATATCCCTTGTCAACAAGCTCTTGAAGTTGCTTCCTCAATTCTTTCATCTATGTCGATGCCATCCGATAAGGTACTATAGAAATCGATGTTGTTCCCAAAAGTAGCTTGATGCTAAACTCAATTTCTTGATGCGGTGGCAATCCTGGTAACTCGTCGAGGAAGACATCTTCAAATTCATCAACTACTAGAATTGCTGCATTTCTTCTCGAGGCACCAGGCTCTCTTTCTAGGTTCATGAGAAAAGCATAGCAAGCTAGATTCTTTCATCCTTCGAGACATGTCTTCATAAGACACTCACTCATTATTCGATCACTACCACCTTGGTAAATGATCGTTGTCCCCCTATCGGACATCAGGGTACTTTCCTAAGTTAGCAGTCTACAACTACACTATATCTCGACAACCAATTCATCACTAGGATTACATCATATGAACTCATGGAGATTACAATCAAATCACTATTTAGAATCTCATCCCCAATCTTTATTTTACAAGCTTTATATACACAATTCACATACACCCATCTCAAAGGTGAGGCTATAACTAAGGGTTCATCAAATTCTTCTACTTCTAGTCCCAAGGCATGTACAAAAGAACTTGAAATGAGAGAATGAGTGGCGCCAGTATCAAACAATACATGTGTTAAGGACTGAGAAATTAGGATCGTACCATCGATGACCGCATTGCTGGTTTGGACATCCAAATTCCCTGATGTCATCATGTGAACCTTAACTAGAGCTTTTTCTTTTCCTCTACTGGCATTGCTAGGTCTTGGGTTAGCCAGCCGATATTGCTACGGTGAAGGTGACTACATACTAGTTGTGCTCGGCCCTCGATACTGAGGGGCATTGCGTTGAAAGTTCTACAGCTGGTATCCTTGTGCTAAAAATGCACTTGTTAGGGAGAGAACTGATGGAACTAGAGCTGAAGGAATTGCTGAGGCTGAGGTAGAGTCTAAGGTTGGTGCTGATGACTAGCTCCTTCTCTGGCCTAAAGTCTTAGATGAGCACTCTTGATCGAGCAATTTCTCTTAATGTGTCCTTACTGTTGGCAATAGTGACAATGTAGGGATTGTTGCGCCTGTTGTTGGATGAACTACTACTTTTATTGTTCATGTTACCCTGTTGGCTTTTCCCTTAAGTTGGACGACTACTGGTGCTTCTCCTGCCGCTCCTCTGGATGTCCTTGCTCAATCCTCATAGTATTGCGAATAGTCGCTTTCCACAGATATAGCTACTAACACAAGCTCCCTAAAATTCATGAGTCGCAGGGCAACCATCTGTCGTCAAATATAAGCCTTAAGTCCATCTTGGAATTTGATACACTTCTCATGTTTCGATGCCACTATAGATGGAGCAAACCTGGCCAACTCATTGAACTTTGCCTCGTACTCCCGAACTGACATATCACCCAGCTACAATCTATAAAACTTTGCCGCCTTCTGGTCTCTATATCCTTGAGGAAAGTAGCGGTCATAGAATAGCTCCTCGAACTTGTCCCAACTAATATTCCTATTGTTCTCTAGGCATTTAGCTTGCTTCCAACAAGTGTTAGTACCACCTTCGAATTTATAAGCTATAAATTCCACACGATACTCTACTAGCACGCCGAGGGTATTCAGATATTTCACAATCGAATCTAGCCAATATTCAACTACTTACGGGTCCTCTCTTCTGTCAAAGGTTGGAGCAGATGCACGCTGGAAGTCCTTAAAGTATGCATGTTGATGACTAGTCTCAGAATCCTCCAGTCTTGCCCTTGCTGTCCTTTACCGAAAAGCAAAAAACATGGCCCTCATCATGCCCTCATCATTTCCAAATTTAGCATCAGCTGATGCGGCTAGGAGCCATTCTCTCACTTTTGAAAACAAAATTTGGACTTTCAGTGGTATTTCATTGTTGTACCTATGTGTGCACAATCCCTAAGGTTCATAACCCTGAACCCTGATACCATTCTGTCACGTCTTGGAGTACAGGAGGTGACGTGGTAGGTTGATTAGGTTAAATTAAAATAAATTTAATTAAAACACAAGTTAAAGAATTTGATTAGTTAAGAAATAGTGATAATTTAAAATCCTTTTTAACGAATGTTTATAATAATTAAATAAGTAAGATGAAAACAAAATGAAATAAAATAATAGAGAAAGAGAGAATAGGTGTTGGGTCCCTCTGACCCACAACTTGTGTACACACATAGTATTGACAATATTTAGATTACAACCATAGTCTAAAATAAAAAGATAGTTAAAGTTATACATACCTTGATTATTTTATAATCCAAATTACCTACTTAGTTCTTCTACTGTTCGTAGGTCCGGTCAACAGACTCTTCTTCAATCCTAAGCTATTTTTCACCTAGGGGAAAAAGGTTTTAAAAAAAATAAATAAAATGTGAGTGAAAGGCTCAGTAGGACTGTACTATTGAATTCATTTAAATAAATCTTACTGAAAAAAGTTCTTCCAAAAAAGTACCTTTAATCTTTCTTGGGCAAACCATATATAATCACCATCGTAGTGGCCTAACTAGGTTTCAAGACCTGCCCCCAAGGTCTCACGCTACACGACCCAATCTCTGATATGGCATCATGCCCGTCTACGTCTCATTAGCACACCTTTGGAATACTTACTATCCATATATAGTATACCATTTGGTTATACCTATGCATTTAATGGTTGAGCACTCTAATCTTCCAATTATAGAATCATGTATGTAAGAGAATATCATTAACTCTACAAAAAGAGCTATAGATTCTATATCTATGAATAACGAGTCTACGTAAATCAAAAGTCATGCCTCCAATGTATCGATATGCATACCATCATTAAGTCAGGATGTCACCCTTTGGTACATCAAAAGATATAAGTCAAGGATATGGGCCCATTAATCATTTAAAGATTAAGACGTAATATGATTGTTTAAAGTGAATTAATTTGAACAAACGGAATTATTAACTAAATCAATTCAACTTTTTGTTCCAATCCAATACATTGTCACCTATAAAAATGCACCAAGGTTTCTATTCACAAAGTCCCACTCCGATGACCAAGACAAGCCAAAACCCATTAGGGATGTAGACAACATAATAATATTAGTATGAATAAAGTGCCTAACTTTATTCTCTCGATTGTAGATCTTATGATTTAGACCATCATCTTTAAGATTTACGTTTTCTACATAATTTGTCTATCATATGCACAATTCTTAAAGGTTTAAACCTAGACTTTTGCTTGCTTATTATATATTCAAAAGAAATAAACATAAAGAGGACAACATGTGGTATATGAATAACAAATTAACTCTTTATTGATAAAATATTTCCAAAAACTTATTACAACATTTTACTCCTTAGGGCTGTTAGACATGTATGCCCTAAGGAGTAAAAACTGTAATGAGTTTATGGAGACATTTTTATCAATAAAGAATTCATTTATTATTTATATACTAAATCTTGTCCTCTTTACGTTCATATTTTGTTGAATGTATGATAAGCAAACAATAGTCTGAGACTGTCGGTCTAAACCTTTAAGAATTGGGCATATGATGGACAGATTATGTGGAAGACACGATTCTTAAGGTGATGGTTTAAATCATAAGATCTGCAGTCGAGGGAATAAAGTTGGGCGCTTTATTCATGTAAAGATTGTTATGTTGTCTATATCCCTATTGGGAGATGGTTTGTCTTGACCATCGGAGGTGGACTCCGTGAATAGAAACATTGGCACGTTGTCATAGGTGACGATGTGTTGGATCGGGACATAAAGTGAATTGATTTGGATTAATAATTCTGTCTTGGCAAATCGATTCACTTTAGACAATCATTTGTATTGCATCTTAATCCTGAGATGAATAGTGGGCCCGTTGTCTTGACTTGTGTCTTTTGATGTGCCAAAGGGTGACACCCACATCTTAATAGTGGTATGCATGCTGGTATGTTAGAGGCATGACTCTTGATGACGTAGACCTATTATTCATAGATATGGAATCCATAGCTCCTCTTTAGGAGTAGTGATATCCTTTTATATGCATTCTCCTGTAATTGAAAAACTGGAGCACTCAACCATTTGGATACATAGGTGTAACCGAATAATATACTGTCTTTAGATAGTAAGTTTTTTGAAGGTGAGATAATGGAACGTAAGATAAAAATAATCAAAAAGGTAAGACAGAACTTGTCCTTAAGCCGATTATGGATAATCCTATGGGAAAACGATACACTATGATATGTCATAGAGACTTAGCTATACGGGCTTCATAATTTTATAAAGTTTGAGAGTACAGCTCCAAGCTTTTAGTGGAGTAGCATTGGAGTTGATGATTATGAAATGTATATCTGGGACATTAGGTTTCATAATTATCGGGAGTTTGAACTATATAAGTCCATTTGGTCCCCTTTGCTAGCTCACAAAATCCTGTAACGATACGGCGTGTTTTTCTAATTATTGGTGACTTATGTTAGATTTATTAGATTGGTTGAAATTTGAAAGAATCAAATAATTCATGTCTGTTTATCGGTTGAATTAATGTTGTGACAAAATTAATTCAAGATTAAACTTGTTGAATTATTGGGATCGAATAATTCTTGTCTGTTTATCAGTTGATTTAATTTTGAATAAATTATATCAAGATAAACTTGTAGAATTATTAGGAATCTATTTATTTTCTTAGAGATTATCTAGATAAAGTTGTTTTAATTAGATAACTTCTCTATTGGGTTATTTGAATTGAAACTGAGGCTTTTTCCTATAGAATCTTGGGTGAAAAATAAAAGATTTGCTGAGATTTTTTTTCGACAGTTTGGCATATCATTCCTAAAGTTTTGCCTGTCGATGAGGTAAGTTTGGCCTACCTATGAGAAAGTTCAGCCTACCTATGCGCGAATTAAAAATCACGCGTTTTCATGCGTTTTTACGTGTATCTTATCCGATATTGACCCGAATTTGATTCTGTTTTGAATTTTTGAGACCTTATCTGATAAGGAATGACCCTAGACCCAATCTCTATAAAGAGGGAGCGAATTTAATGAGTTATTTAGATCAATTGAGAGATTAAGAGTGATACTCTATTGGTGAGAATCTGAAACTCCCTGAGAGCTCTTGTTCACAAATCACGAACACTAGCTTTGGGTTCTCTCAATTGGTTGGAAGCAGAGTCACCTTGAGGAAGAGCTGTACATGTGAGTCCACACTCACTCCGATCGTGGATAGAGAATAGCAAAGAAGACTAGTTAATTGAGGCTCTTTTAAAATGTTACTTCTCTACACAAATTTCAGAAGCTTCTCGGTGAATACAAGGTTTGTAAGATCAAGTTAATTTATACATATAGCATGTCAAACTTGTGTTTTAGAAAATACTCTGATTTAAAAATTTTTTAAATTTCGTTGCGTATTATTTTTCTAACAATTGGTATCAGAGCCATGGTTTTTACATAAATTTATGAGTTTGTGATCATGCTATACGTATAAATTATATGATCTTAATCTCTCCCATGCTTGAATTTAATTTTATAGAGAGTTGGCACTCTAGGTTTCTATATTATATTATATGTTGTCATGGATTATGTAGTGAATGTCTATTAATTAATTATGGTTGATTAAATCATTATTTAATTATTTATTAATTAATTAATTTATACGGTTATGGTTCCTTAGAGGTTAGAACATGTATCTAGGTTTTTCATGTAATTAGATAGCAGACTATCATCTCCGTCTAGGAATTATTATTCAATTTTAAATTTGTAAAAATTTTATAATTAAATAATCATTCGGATAAGACGGACCTATAAGATGAATGATGGCAAACCCATGTGTTTCCTGATTCTCTAATTTTATGTTTTTGAATTGTTGAAAATAAAATTGATGAATTATGTTAAAAATTATATTTTCTAGAAAGGGTGATTTCTGCTCGATCGGCATGCCGAACTCTCCAGCTCGTTAGGCCGATGGTCGCAGATCGACAGGCCAGATGTGAGGTCTGATAGGCCGTCAGCAGGGCAGAAATTAGGTGGCTCTAGCGGCAGGCCAAACTTCTGGTTCGGTAGGTCGATTAGTCATGAATCGACAGGCCGATTTGTGAAGATCGGCAGGCCGGTGGGTCACGGCCGGCAGGACTATCACCTAGATTGGGTTGCGGACAGAGAGCTAGAAATTTTTCCAAAAAAGGTGTAGTTTTTGTGCAGTTTTAATTTTATTTTTGAGACAATTCTGAGAAACATTAAATATAGATTTGACCGAAAATATTGAGTGTTCAATTCATGCGGGATTAGACACTTATGGATGGGCATTACATGAAGAAGGATACAGCTGAGAGATTCAAGGATGAAGAATCGATATTATGTTTTAATTATTCTTTTATAATCTTTATTTTCTATTCTCTAGAGTGGAACCATAATATTACGGTTATTTATTATTATTTTGCTTGTAGCTTTGCATAATTGCTTTGCTTGTCTACATTATAATATGATTTGCCATGAATATTGATAATATGCCATATAGAATAGGGAGTGCCACTCATATTAAAATTTTTCATGCATATCTTTTAAAATAAAACCTTTATTTCAAAAGATTGAGTGGAAGAAGGTTTTCGAAGAGAAGACCTAAGGCCTCTATCGTTGGTCCATAGGAAGAACATGATGGTCCCGACCCCTAGGAAGGGATTTGTATCATGTACCAGATTGGATCTCTAAGAGGATAAGCTTTTTTAGCATGATTTATGGTTACACACCCCTAGGTGGTGATTGTAAATCATGGATAAAATATTGAAACGATGGTTATACACTCATGTTAATTTTATTATTAACCTCCCCTAGGAGCTCTGTTAATAAAATTATTAATATATGCTGGATCATACGGGTCCTAGATGGCATATATTAATCAGGAGGGGATCCGTGTTCCTGATTGAATTTGGCATGACTCCCCTAGGAGCTTGTTGAATTCTGAGTTGGGAATTATCGTTGTAAGGTTGTGATATTTTCAAGGTTTTGACACATAAACACATTTGTAAGTTTTTACATGGTTGTGTTGTCTTACGAAATTATTATGAAGTGTTTGCTTATGTTTAGTATATGATTCTTTATTATAGATTGAAAATGTCTAAAAATGCTTTATCTTCGATACTTGACAAAAACCTATTAACCGGGGAGAATTATAATGCTTGGAAACGAAACCTGGATATCGTCCTTTCCTTTGAGAAACTAAAATTTGTGCTGACAGCCCCTTGTCCTCCCGAGCCTATGAGAGACTCAACTAATGAGCAATTCCAAGCGTACGATCACTAGAAAAATGCAAATGATTAGGCCCACTGCTATGTTATCGCTAGCATGAATAACGTAATGCAGGCTCAACATGAGGATTATGAGACTGCTAAGTAGATCTTGGATAATCTACAAGACATGTTCGGAGGCCAAGCCATAACAAAGCGGCAAGGGGCGCTTTGAAAACTTCTTAACTGTAAACAGAGGTCGGGGACACCTGTAAAGGAGCACATGATGTTGGTTATGGGTTACCTCGCTGAGGCACAACCCATGGAGCCGACATCGATGCTGAAACTCAGATGACTATAGTCTTAGAGACTCTATCAAAGGAGTTTATTCCGTTTAGAGCTACTTTTAATTTAAGTAATAGACGGGATATGACCTTAACAGAATTAATGAAACAGTTACAGGAGTTTGAACTGCTGATCAGGGAGTCTCCTACGGGTAGAGAGGCCAACATGGTAGCTGCTTCTGGTTCCAATCCTAGCTCTCGGGCACATAAAGAAGCATTGCAAGGACTTCTTTTCCAAAGGAGGTAGGTGTAATCTTCTGTATTTAGAAACTTGTTTAGTTGAGGAATCTAGTGACATTTGGGTAATAGATTCCAGTGCAACTAATTATGTTTGTGTTTCTTGAAAAGGGTTCAAAGAAACGAGAAGTCTACTTCATGAAGACTTCACGCTTCAGATGGGCGATGGATCCTTGGTCTCAACAAAAGTAGTGGGAGATATCCATCTTTATTTTGATAATTATAGGAATTTAATTTTGCGAGATTATTTTTATGTTCCTAAATTTAAAAGGAATTTAATTTCTGTAGCTTGTTTATTTAAAGACTCTTATTTAGTTTCTTTTAATAATAAAGCGGTGATTTGTAAAAATAAATTTTTTAACTGTTCTGGATGGATGTAAAATAATCTATATTTTATCAAACCTAAGATGGACTTACTGCTTAATGCTGAGATGAATGATAATAACTCTAAAAGGCTTAAAACTTCTCATTCTAATAAGACTTATCTTTGGCATTTGTGCCTTGGTCATATTAACCTGAATAGGATTCAAAGGTTGGTAAGGGATGGACCTTTAAGTCACTTAAAGGTAGAATCTATACCTCAATGTGAATCTTGTTTAGAGGGTAAAATGACCAAAAGACCATTTGGGTCTAAGGGCAATAGGGCTGAAGGGGTTCTAGAACTTGTGCATAGTGATGTTTGCGGACCAATGAACATCCAGGCACGAGGAGGGTATGAGTACTT